>PVJH01019092.1:0-43638 GCA_004026705.1 Nesogale talazaci
GTGTGTGTGTGTGTGTGTGTGTGTGTGTGTGTGTGTGTGTGTGTAAGAGGGAGAGAGATAAACAAGCTGAGAGAGAGGCAGTAGTCTGGAGCCTATTCCAGAGAAACAATGAGAAGAGGCGAGAACCACTAATATTGCTCCCCAAAACAGTGCACCAAGCACTGCTGTCTAACTGCTTCTTGGCTTCCTTGTCTTTCCTGAAGCCATACAACACTCTCGTCTCAGAAGGCAAACTTCTAGCCTGGTGCTGCCCCTTCTTTACTCACAGTGCATCTACTCTTTGATCTTTTTTTAGAGTGCCAATTCTTTGGCACCTTCATTTTCATTTGGTCGTCCTACCCATTCTGGATTTGTTTCCTTCCTTATCCGGCCTGAGACGCGTGATTCGTCACGTCGATGATTCGCTTTTCGGCACGTCCAAGTCCCACAATCCCTTGTCCTTTCACTTCCTTACCTGCCCCGTGGAGATCAAATGGCTCATTGCATGGGGAGCCTCTGCTGCCGAAGACCCCTTTCAAGTGTTGAAAAGCAAGGAAGTTACTTTGAGGGCACATGCCGACCCAAATATCGACCACGTATCAGCTAAGACACCTAATTTTATCACGAAAATGGCATAAAAATGTGCTGAAAAACTGTGTTTATATGCAAGTATACACGTTACATATATTTTAAGTTTTATTGATATATAGTTCACATGTAATGATCCAGTGGGCTAAATGTAATAAAAAGTGTGCAATCATCACCATAATCAATTTGAGAATATTTTCTTCATTCTTATACTGATTATTGTTAACTGTTTTCTTTATTCTTGTATGGGTTATTATTAGCTTCCTATTACCCCACAACCTCCTCTGCCATAACCCTGAGGAAATATCAATCTAGTTATTATCTCTATAGATTTAGTTATCCTAGGTTTCATATAAAGTAAATCATACAAAAACCCCTAACAACAAAATAAAACACAGAAAAACCTCAAGCCTAGTGAAACAAGATAACAGAAATTTGAACAAATAAAAAATGGATCAAAAGGGAAGCCTAGCAATAATAATACATTAAATTTTAATTTAACTGTCTATAGTAATTCACTTTCCAATGTACTGAGGGCAAGACTATTCACCCCCTGGTCAATAGTCTGAGGGAATTAAATGGATATTTAACCCACAGGAAACCCTGCATATGGATATTGGGCTTTCACTGTCATTCATTGCCTCTTGCAAACCAGGTGTTCAGAATTTAAGCTCTATAAGAGCTTAAAGTAAGGTGACAAGATGTCCCACTTTTTTACAATTTAACAACTTAACATCCAGCGGCATTTTTTTCTTTTTTTTAAAGTCATTTTATTGGGGGTTCATACATCATTTTTCATAATACATAAATAAGCATACTGAGTCAAGCACCCTCACATGTCCACTTCTATTATCATTTTCCAATTGTCTGCCTTTTCCCTCAAGCCCCTAGTATCGGCTTTTCCATCCCTTCCCCTCTTCCCCTGCCCTCTCCTCCCCACCAACCTTCAATACTTTATACATTGTTATTGTTCTGGCATATCTTACACTGTCTGACCTTTCCCACAACCCTCTTCTTTGATGCCCGTCCTTCAAATAGGAGCTTGTGTGTATATCCTTGCCGTTGGTTCCGTCTCTCTACCCCATCTTCTCTCCACCCTTCCAGTATCTCCAATCTAACCATTGGCCTGAAGGGGCCCATCCATCTTGGTTTCCCCATATCTCCAGCTCCCCTCTATACTAGTGTACCTTCTCCAGTCCACCTGAATTTGTTAGTAGAGTTGGGATCATAATGGTTGGGGTGGGGGAGAGGAAGGCTTCAGGAACTAGAGGAAAATTGTATGCATCATCACTGCTCGGCTGCCCCCCGACTGGTCTGTCTCCTCCCCGTGACTCCCCTGTAAAAGGGTGACAATTACCCACCAGTGGGCCTTAGGTCCCCACCCTGCTCTCCCCCTCCTTTGCAATGATGTGATTCTTGTTCTTTGGTGCTCGATATCTGCTCCCTTCGGCCCCTCTCGATCACGCATCCAGCGGCATTTTAAAATTAAAATAAATATATTACAATACTATTTTTGCAGTCTATGAGCATTTTTGTTGCTCCATATAGACCAAATGTTTAATGAAGGAACCCCACCCCCACCCCCAACCGGTCAATAATGTCCCGCTTAAAATCTGGTCACTTTGGTTAAAGAGAACTGTAATATTCTCTCGTCTAATACTGGGCTTTCTTATGTACAGTCCTTGGGTCACAAGGACTGGTGTGCTTCTTCCGTGGGGACCTGGCTGACCTTGCTGCTCGTGGTAAGAGAACCTCTTAGGACCCAGGGCACTATTCTCCCTGCTCGCCAGGCACCATCCGATTTCTGCACCGCACTTTGCCAGCGCTCCCCCTTCACGAGGGCAAGTAGTGAACAGGGCCACATTGTAAGTCCCCTGTGCCTTGGACCTGTTCTCAGGAGCGACCAGTCCCTGGAAAGGACCTCATGCTTGTTAAAGCAGAGGGGCAGGGACAAAGACCTTCGACAAGATGGATTGACACAGCGGCTGCAAACCTGGTCCCCAACAGAAGCACCACGGTGAGGCTGGCTGCAGACCGGGCGGGGCTGCCCAGGGTCTCCAGGAGTCAGAACCAACTCCACGGCATCTATCAACAAGCCAGCCTAACCACCCACCCCTTCCCCTCCTTCCAAGCATTGCCTTACTAGATGCAGGAAAGCCACACGTGGATCATTATGAATTCACCCGGGCCTTTTAGGGGTGCCTTTTCTGAATCCCCTCTGTGACTTTTCCACACATTTACCCTTCTTCTTAAGTTCCTACCAACACCCCCTCTCTTATTGCAGCCTGTGGCCCTGCCGCCCACAGCCCAGGCACAATCAATTGAAATGATGCTTTCTGGGGGTGAAGGATGGAGGGTGGGCAGCTTCCAATATAAGCAGGCACTTGTGGACAAGTTTGCTTGTTTCCTGTTGCTTCTGACTCCTGCGCCTGGCTCATCAATCTTTGGTTCCTTGGGCTTGAATCAACAGATTGTCCCCCTTCTACATTTTTATATAAATCGATATCAATCTATTTGATAAAAATCTATATTGAGGAGGTACCCCCAAACTCCAGAATTGCTCGGGATGGAGCAGAACTTTTTTCCCCCTTGCTAGGCGAACATCCAGCAACTTGCTCAGAGTGAGTGTAACCAGTGGCATCACCTGGTAAGGTTCTCCCTGGTCACAGTGGATTTTTTCATAAAAGCAGTTTCACTCAAACCTCATTTTTTTGTGATGGCTGACGTAAGAGAACAGTGCGCTGCTGTGAAGTATTGTTTCCTGCTCAGGAAATGCCGCAGAAACTACTGTGATGCTGAGCAGAGCTTACAAAAGACAGCACTGTGGGAAAAACCCTCAAGTGCAGGAGTGGTGCATACGAAGTTTGTTCCGCCAAGGCAGAGTGTTCATCAAGCTTTCTATTTGGATGTTCTGAAAAGATAGCATAATGGAGTGTGACAGAAAAGGCCTGATTTGTGGTAGATGGGGCCTGGTTTTTCTACCGTGACAATGCACCTGCTCAAGCAGCCATCTCAATGTGCCTTTCTTAGGCAAAAAACAGCCTGCCTCTCCTGCCCCACGCACCTTACTCATTTGACCTCACTCTATGTGACTTCTTTTTGTTTTCTCAAATGAAGAGGGACATGAAAGTACAGGTATTTGACAACGTAGAAGTGATGAAAAAGTGAGGGAGGTCCATCCAAAGAGATAAGTTTGAAAAATGTTTCCGGGCTGAGCCCCGGTGGCGTAGTGGTTGTGCGCGGAACTGCGGCCCACTGGGACGGAGGTTCAATTCCAGCAGTGGGGCTGGGCCTCCTACTCCCACCACCGGAGGGCCGTGATGCCCCAAAAAAAAAAGAAAAAAAAAGAAAAATGTTTCCACGAATAGAATAACATTAAGTGTGATGGAGAATACTTTGAAGGTGGTAAGGTTGTTTTGTAAAATGATATAAATACGTAGCTATGAATTTTTTTTCATTTTTTTGAGGGATACCCTCACGTCTATGTGTGTGTAAGCCTTACGGTTTTTCTTTTTTAGGGAACTCTAAGACAGAAGCCTCAGTGGTCCCATAGTTTCGACTGCTCATTGTAAGTTGGTGGTTCAAACAGAGCAGCTTCCCTGAGGAAGAAAGATAAGGCTGGCTGTTCCTCTAAAAATATAGAATCTTGGAAACCCTCTATGGCAGTGGTTCAGGAGTTGCCCAATTCATCACAGTAGCAAAGTGACAGTTATGAAGTAGCAATGAAATAATTTTATGGTTTGGGGGGGGGGAGTCATCACAATATGAGGAACTGTATGAAAGGGTCACAGCGTGAGGAAGGTCAAGAACCACTGCTATGGGATTGCTCTGAGTCTGAATCAACTCTGGCAGGAGGTTTGGGTTTGGGGTTTTAACTTCTGGTTCTAGTCTTGCCCGGCTGAACCCATATCCTCAAATTCCATCGCCTTCCTGTGCAATGTCAGCTTTACATAGTGTTTTGTGTTGGGTTTCTGCCTCTTGCAGCATGAAAACAAAGTCCTATTGCTGGAAAGTTGGATTGCCTTGTTTTCATGATTGCTATCGGGGGACCCAGTTGACTTGTCCTTTGAAGACAGACTAGGTAGCAAGGTCAGGATGTTGCTCCTCCCTTGAAGTCTTCATTAAGGTGCTGTAAGAAAGAAGCATGCTTAAATACAGTTGCGAGTTCCCTGGAAACCACAGGGCCAGGGTGTGACTCTGTTCTGTGAAGTCCTTTTTGCTTCTTGCCAGTTTCAGGAGACTACTGAGGTCAGATAATCATGGGTTTGGCTGAATTACAGCTGCCAAATTATCTGCTGCTGGGTTTCTACAGCCATCCATTCTCTTTCTCTCTCAATTCTGCAACCCTTCCCTCTTTAGTGACTCCTCACAGCACCCTTCCAACCCACTCTCCTCTAACAGAATCCTTTCTCGACTCCCACCGCTTTTTTCCCCTGAGAGATGAAAGTCTCTAAGAGGTTGCCCATCCCCGGTGGCAAGCCACAGCGATCGGGCTGCTTCACTCTCGAGCGAGCAGCAATTGCTCTTGCTGAGGTTGCCCCTGACCACCTTATCAGTAATGCCAAAGAATGCTTTTCAGGCCTTACCTTACCTGACCTCCTCTTCGCAGCATGTGTGGACCACTCCTGCATTCCTGAAACACTTTCTTCCCTTGGCTTATGAAATACCACACGATCCTGGTGCCCTTCTAGTTCTAATCTGCTGCTTTCTGGGCAAGTTCCTCCTCTTCTATGCCTTACCTGGGTGGGCAGTCCCCCTGTTTGGGCCTCGTCCTCCTCCTTCACCTTACATTCTCCTTGGGCCATCTCCAACACTGTTGACATCACTGTAAATATAGAACAGAAGCCTACTTCACCCTCAATCACCCCGCAGGAAGGAAAAAAAGTCACCTTACGAATATATTCTTCCTTAACAAGCCCTGTGGGTGACTGGATTTTTTTCTCTGGTCCTTTATTTTGTATAATAAAATGCTTTTGGGGGGAGGGGGATATGCATTGGCATGAAATGGTCTCACTCAGTGTTCATATAAAGAGTACCTTGACAGAATTGATAACAAAGGACACACAGGCATGTAACACAGATTTAGTAACTAGGGAAACACCTTCATTGTTGGCAAGTGTTGGATGTTCTTGTAATAAGTCTTTAAGTAACTGGAAAAGGTAATATGGGAGTGATTCTGATTACAGGAAGGATGTTGTAATGTGATTGGATGCTGGTGACTGGGAATAACATTTCCAGTGACAACACCATGTATCGAGTTAAACACAGAGGTCGAAGTGAAGATGGTGTGCTCTGGGAAATGATTTAAGAGACTTCAGCCGTGTCCCTGGTGATGAGTAAAGACACTGCTAATGACCAAGGTGACCCTGGTGATGATAAAGACATGGGGAGGGTTTCATTAGAAGTGTCTTAAGATTACAGATACATTAAAATTTTAAATTGATGTAGTCTATAGAATAATATGTAATGTAAAGGTCCCAGTGGCTCTGTGGGTTCTTAATGGCAAATTCAGTGGTTCAAACCCACCAACCACTTGGCAGGTAGAAAGATGAGGCTGTTTTGATAAAGATTTACAACCTCAGAAACCTTAGGTAGGGTCACTATGAGTTGGAATTGATTCAATGGCAGTGGGTTTGCTTTGGGATTGAGTTTAAAGAGTTATGGTAGTGACACATTCACCTCATCACCCAAGGAAAGAGGTGACAGCCTGTGAAACCCCGTGGGCTTCCAACCTGTTCAATTGGTATGCACCTGTTAAAACCTTGAGTTCTCCCTTTGGGGATCACTGAGTCGGAGCTACTCAACAGCACAAGTGTGGGTTGGGCTGTCTCCAGGGGAAACATGGCTCCTGGGACAGCTAGAGCCCAGCATCCCTTTGCACCTGCTCAGTCTGCATGCCACCCACCTCACTGCCACCATATAGGCGGTGAGAGATGGTGCCTGGAGAAGCTTTGCTGCCTGAGCCAGGGCCGGGGGTTGTGGACCCTGCAGCCTGCTCTCCAGGCTTTTTTCCTCCATCAGCCTACCCTTAGGTGCTCACAGTCATTGGAGCTCACAGCTTCACCAAGAAAGAAGGTTTGTCCAAGTGTGGAAGATGCCAGCAGGCATTCCACTGTAAGGGGGGTGGGGTGTCAGGAAGAAGACTGGCCCGTGCATAAGTTGGAGTGCTCTCCCCATGGATGTCAGGCTCACAGCAAGAATTGTAGCCAAGCAAAAAATCCCCCCAGACAGAACGCCATCTAAGAAAATGCCAGCTGTGAAGGGGTTTGAGTCACACCTGGATAAGTCAGGCAATAAGAAGAAGGCTTTGATCCAGAATGACATTGCCCCTCTCCATCACTTTTACTCCAAGCACTGAGAGCTGGGGAGTGTTTTTTGCACAAGTTAACTGTAATGGCATTACAATGGAAAATGAAGAACTTTCTCATTTGGGATCTGCAATGTTTCCTGATGTTGCATTGGAACCATAGATGTGATTGTGACCTCCCAGGGGACGCTGGCAGAAGTGAGCGCTGCACAGGAAATCAACCCAGAAGAGGAGGTGTTTACCAACTGTACAGTGACCTTCTGTATCCAAGAGAAGACAGAAACAACCAGATGTCCACTTCTTTACCTCTGAGTGCCAGAGCGCACCACCAAAAGCCAAGGATAAGCCCAAGGTGAACATCCCCTTGACCCACTGACCCCTTGAAGGTGGAAGCCATGGTGACATGGCCAAAGATGCAAGGCACATCTTCAAGAGCCCAGCACTATAAACGCCCCAGTGAACTGGTAGAGATCCGAGAGCTCAGCCAGAAGAAGTGTGCTCAAAGGCAGGAACATGAACATGCTCCACAGGATGGCCCAGGTGCTAAGGTCCACCTGTATATTCAAGACAGGGGAGGAATCCTGCAACTTGGACAGAATATCATTTAGCCCTACAGTACGTATGAGCCTTCTTCTTCCCTCACCGTGGCCTCACCTCTCTGGGGCTGACATTGGAAGACTGTGCCTGAGCCTGGAAAATGAGGCTGACTGAAGGAGAGAAAGCCCAGTGGGCCATGGCCATTACAGAAGTAGGACATAGCAAAGAGCACCAGTGTGTTTCTGAGATGCAGTAAGAAATCGAAAGTCACTGAAGCTATGAAGCATCTTAGCTGGTATTGGAATCCCAGTACAGAAACCGTAAAAGAATTTGAATCTTTCCAATCTTACAGACCATTCCAGGACTTCTGTTGGGGGTTTAAAAAAAGAAGTTGGAATGAAAATACTCTACGCACTTCAACCTTTCCGTTGCTTTTTGGGAGGTTGGTCTTAATCTTTAACTTCATTTTTGAATGCTGTTTCTGACTCCCCGAGGCCCCCACCCAGCAGACATATGGCATGGTTTCCTATATTTTGCACAGGCTGCACTTTAAGTGTCATTCTTTATCCCTTTCTGTTATGTTCTGAACAAACCTGAATAATGCAGAATAAAAAAGATGACAGGTAACAGAAATTTTTTTAGGGTTTAAAGTATCATTAAAATTCATTTTATCACCAATTGCAATGATCCACATATAACCTCCTCCCTGGGATACAGACGAAAGGGAAGTGGGTGAAGGGACACATTGGATACTGTATGATACGACAAAATAATGATAAGTTGTAAATTATTAAGGGTTCATGAGGGAGGGGTAGTGGGGAGGAAGGGGAAATATGAGGAGCTGATACCAAGGATCTAAGTAGAAGGAGGATGTTTTGAGAATGATGATGGCAATGAATATACGAATATGGTCTGCATCCAATAGATGTATTGATTATGATGAGTTGTATCCAATAAAATGATTGAAAATAGACAAAATTATCAATAAATCATGAATATTTAATTTATATGTTACATATCAAAGTTTACACGCTTACATGGGCCATGTGGCTTTACTGGGGAGTGGATATTTTCATTAATAAAATGGAGGTATATCCTATATTCAGGGGTACTTACATTCAGGCAAATCTCTCTGCCAAACCTCAGACAATTTACTGATAACAGCTTACTGATTTGTTCTATACAGATATCCTGTAACCCCAAACTCCAAACCCACTGCCATTGAGTTGATTCCAAGTCATAGGGACTCAAAAGGGCTGAATGAAACTGGTGGGCTGGTGGGCTTGAACAGCCCACTTCCCACTCACAGCCAAGACTTTCACCCACAGGGCCCCCAGATGTCCCCCAGGCCCTTTAACACTCAACATGTTCAAAGTTAAACTCTTCACATCGCCTTCTCCTTCTTGTCCCTCACTCAGCTCATGGCACTACGTTCCTTCAGCAGCCTGAGCCCAAATCCGAGCCTCTTCTCTCGAACATACCCTTTTGCTTCTGTTTCTCTCTTCTCTCTCGGATCACCTCTCTTCTCATCTGCTTTACTCCAGGCCACCATGATCTCCGTCCCAGGCTACTTTAACCAAAGAACTAGTTTCCTTCGCTTTGTCTTCTTCCAACTGAATTTACAGGAACCCTTGGGTAGCACAAACAGTTTAGAAGACGGGTCTTGAGACCCAAATAGCACTCTGCAAGGCGGAATCCGCACCTGACAACCAAAGCCTAGCCTCCAGGCCCCCAGACTTGGCTGATCATTGGAATTACCTGAGGATCTGGTAGACACACAGATTCCCAGGGCTTCCTATGCAACTCAATGGATCAGAATTTCTAAGGAGAGGAGTCCAGGGATCTGTATTTTCACCAAGGCAATCCCTCTAGAGGAAACCAAGTTTGGGAACCTAGGACCTAACCCAAGCCTAGAAATCAGCCAGAGTGACCCTTCTCAAATGCAAATTGGACACCAGTTCCCACTGCAGGTGTGTCCAATTTAGAGACCAGTGCTGCTCCTCTAATACCCTGTTGCCACCAGCAAACACACAGTTTAGATGCTCTTGCTTTGTTTTCCCACACTTATTATCTTTCCTGATCAGGGCATTCTTTGTTGTAAATGTTTATCTTTCTTGTTACACTGGGAATCTTCTCTATCTGGTTTACCATTGTGTCCCCTTAATGCTGGGCCTGTACTTTATAAATATCAAGCGACTACAAGAACCAGTAACTTTGTAATCCCACCACCCAGCATAACACCTGACCAAGAGTCCTCAGTAGTATTTCTTTGACTAATAAGTTGCTGTTGAACTGAAGATGTGCGATTATCAAATGAACAAAATGCAATAAGCAAAAGTGGTATTTGGCAGGCTTTGACCCTAGCACAGCTCCTTCTTAATTAGGCTTAATCAGAAATGGGACCCTAAGACAGGGTGGCTTTTGAAGGGGAAAGGGAGAAAAGTAAAATTCCGACCTAATTGAATGTAAAGGGCAAAAGCAAAAATATAGGTATGCCAATGCAGAAGAAAATCCGATCTCTAAGACTGAGTAACTCATAGATGAGATTTGTGGTGACTGGGAGGTATTCAATACTGGGGGTGCTAGACGGGAGTGGGGGTAAGGGAAGGAGGGGCCCTAGCTTTCTTCTACCTTGGATTCTGGGATTCCACTGGGGAATCAGCTGTAGAATCTCATCACTGCCAGCAACTAAACACTGAACCATATTGCCCCTTTAATGTCAAAACATAATTCTCTCACTGCAGAGAATAAGATTTCTAGCAAGTTTTATGTTCATAGGCTTGATTAATTTTTTATTTAATTTTTATATCAAAGTATACTAAGAATAAATTTCACATGCATATTTGGCCTAGTTATTTTTGGCCCACGCTTTGATAACTTCTACTGACATATAATGGCCACTTGTTTTCTTTGCTCTAAATGTTTCTTTGTGCTCAGTCCTTGAACATGGGCCTCCTGTTCTAACTTTACTTAGATGAGAAACAAAAAAGTGTTAATTTCACAAATGGTGTAATGATAGCTCTTCAGGCCTTGATGGCTTAGACTACTTGCAAAGATTTTGATTAGCACGGACTGAGTGGAGCTTTAGTGAAAAATCTTGTTGACAGAACTGAGAATGATGAATGAGATTCTGGGAGTGGAAAACAAACTTTCTTCAGAGATGCCTGCCTGAACAAAAGAGACAAAAAAGCCCAATGGCAGAAGGTCAGAAGCAGTGGAAGAAAGCAAAAGACCCGAATTCAAAGATGTACCTAGATTACTTAAGTTACTCACAAATGGATGTCGGTTGTAACTGTTTAGCTGACACTCCGTGATTTAATCATAAGTCAGAACATTATTTGGTCACTGTACATTCAGATACTACTCAAAAGGTTTTTGATGCCTGGGGGGGGGGGTTGATGAATTAATGGTAGTTCACAGTCGTCCCAAGTGAAAATCAGTCCGATCACCTCGTGAGTCACACTCCAGGGAGTCTTCAAAACTTGGAGGTAAATGGAAGCTGTGTCATAGAAGCCACACTCTTCCTTTTTTAGTTTTGTTCTAATACAATTTCCCCGTTCTTGTGAAAGGCTTCAGAACATTAAGTTGCAAGGCAATGGATAGTTTCCAAAGAGCTTTGGATATTATCACAGAAAACTGAATAATGACAGATTATTAAAGGTTAATTAAGCAGATTCTTGTGAAATAATTGGGAGGTAATCTATTTCTAATTTAACAGGTCAATCAGGAGTGTTTAGGAAATATTTTTTCTAGTTAACAACTACAGCAAAAACAAAAAGATAATAAATTATTTCCCTCGTGGCAAACAATAAGCGTCTCTCTACTCTTTTAAGAGTCAATGGTTTCCCAGAACTCAGGTGCGTGTTCCTAACTCCATCCTTTTGATGGTTTGAGAGGTACTATGAGGATTCTGCAGCTCTTCCCCTGGCCCCCCCCCCCCCCCCCCCCCCCCCCCCAAGGTTAATCCAAGCTTTATCTTGGCACTTTGCAAGCAAATAGTGAAGAGAGTAACGAGACGCCAGAGGGATGTGGAAGCCAGAGAAATAGCCGTTTTCGGTGAGAATCAACACATTTTGGTGACTGACTATACAGATCAGTGAAAAATGGGGCGTAGAGCGACAATTAAGCATAATTTTCCAAAGTACAGAACCACGCAAAAAAGAAAGAAAGAATTTGTGCATGGGCAGTTTGTAAAATCACGGTCTCCTTTTCAGGAGCGGAACTTCAGACTTTTTCCGGACTTTGGGGCGGCTGGGGTGCAGAAGTGGTGCCAAATCATAGCCCTCTGGCTCGTCCTTCTACGAGCGAGCGAAGGGTGAGAGTCCCAGGGAAGAAAAGGTGAAGGGCGGCACAGGGATGGCTACAAGGTTTCCGTTGGGGCCACGCGGCCAGCCCGGAGGGTCACGGGCTCGGCCTGGGCCCCTCGCGCGCGCCCGCCCGCCCGCAGCGGAGGAGCGGATGGCGGGCACCTTTGTCTGCTCCTCCGGGCCTGGGCCCCGGGCCGCCCAGCGCTCGCCGGGCACCGTCCGATCGGCCGGGCCGGGCCGGCCCTGCCTGGCCAAGCGCACGGCTGCGGCCAGGGCGGCCGGGCCAGGAAGCGGGAGGTCAGCCGCGCGGCCGGCCCCCTCCCACGGGCGCCGCGCCAGGGCCCCGCCAGGGCCGGGCCGGCGCGCTATTGTTTTTGGCGAGCACATAAATCCCCGCCGCGACCCTCGGTGGCCCCGGGCTTCCTCCCGGAGGCCATTCGCTTCCCTCCGAGGCCCTATATACAGGCCCGGGGCCCAGGCGGGGCAGCGGTGCGCACAGGCTCCGGCTGCGGCAAGCCCGGGCTTCCGAGCGCCGCTCGCCCTCGGGTCCCTGCCACCCGAGGCGTCCGGGGAGGTGAGGCGGGGGGTGGGGGGGGGACGGGGACGGGTTTCTCTCCGGGGTGAGGAGCCGGCGGGGTAGACGTGCGGGGCTGCGGCGGGAGAAGGAGGAGGAGGAGGACGACGAAGGAGGTGGCGGCGGCTCGGCTTTCTCCGGGGTTTCCCTGACGCCAGCAGCAGCGCCTGGCGCGCGCCCCGCCGTCCACGACTCCGGGGAGGGGGAAGGGGAGCGGGCCCGCCGCCCGCCCTCGCGCCAGCCGCCGCGGCCGGCGAGGCGGCAGCCGGGATTGGAGCGGGGGCGGGCGGCGCGCGGAGCCCAGGCCGTGCGGGCGACGGAGGCGCGCGCCTGCGCCGGAGCGGAGCGGGTGTGCGCGCCGGGCCGGGCCCCCTCCGCGGCCGCCCGCGTCTCCGCCCACTTGGTGCTGGTGTGTGGAGCCCGAGTCGGCGGCGGGTGGCGGCGCCTGGAACCTGGAGACCGACCCCAGCCCCCGCCCCGGAATGTACTGACTCCCCCTTTTCTGTTCTCCTCCCCTTCCCGGCCCCCCCCCCCACCACCCTGCAGGAGGGAGGCGCCCCCAAGTCTCCCCTCCCGCGAGAGGGGCCGCGGGTCGGGCCGGAGCGGCGGCGGCGGCGGCCGCGGGAGCCGAGCCTGCAGCGAGGGACCGGCTGAGGCGCGCGGGAGCGAAGGAGGCGAGGGCTCCGCGGCGCTGTCGCCGCCGCCGCCGCCGCTGCCGCTCGCTCGCAGCGAAGAGATGGCGGCGGAGCGCGGAGCCCGGCGAGTCCTCAGCGCCTCCTCCTTCTGGCTCGGCTGCCTGTTTCTGCTCGGGCACCGGGAGCCCGGCGCCGCGGCCGCCAGGAGCGGCTCCTCGCCGCAGTCCCCAGGTAAGCGCGGCCCGGGGTGGGGGCGGGGGCGGGGGCACCCGGGCCAGGGGGCCGCGGGGTGGGCGCAGGGGTGCGGCGCTGCGGCGGGGGGTGTTTTTGTTTAGGCGGACGTGCGGGAACTTCTCGGCTTCAGCCCTGGATGCCGAGGAGAAAGGGGGTCTCCGCTGGTGGAGAGTGAGATAGGCAGGAGGGGGCGCCGCGGGGGGGAGGGGCGGCCATGGTGGTGGTTGGAGGGGGCGGGGGGCGCGTCGGGCAGGGGCTCGGGGTCGAGTTCTGTGTGCTTTGTACCGGGAGGCAGGTTCACCCCTCTCCTCCTTCCCCTCCCCTCCCCCCCGGCTCATCCCACTTGTAAGAGTGGGGCATTCTTGTGCGCACACTAGCACCAGTAGAGGCCACTACACACCTCATTAAATAAACAATCGTAAGGCCAATTCATTAATTTTCAGGGACGGAAGGCGGAGGAGGCCGAACCAGGCATTCTCTGGCCAGGGATTTCCTAGCTGAAGTCCCCGGGAAGCGCCGGCAGATCTCGAGGGAGTCCGTGCAGGGATTGGAGGCCCGGGTGTGGGGGAGCCCCGGCAGCACCGAGTCAGAGGGGCGCAGTGGCCCCCTCCCGACCAGTGAGGTTGACTTTAGGATGAGGACGGACACCTCGAAGAAGGGCTCCAGGTGTTTGTATGGGCTCCCATTCCGTTATGAAATGCCTCCTCTTTCCGGGGTGGGGGGGGGGAGAGGGGGGATTACAACTCTCTCTGCAGCCTGCTTCCCACTTGTTTCAGCATTGGGGTTAGGCACTTGCAGCTTGTTTTCAAGGGGCCATAGAATACATGCATGGATTCGGTAGCTTCAGAAGCCTTTTTTAGCTTGTGACTTTTCATTCTCATCAACTACCGAGACCAGAATCTTTTACTGTAGGGGATTACAGTGAGTAGATGTGTGGTTGTAAGGAGGTGGGGAAAGACAGGCGTGCGAGACATTCATATTTCACACTGGCAAAGACTGGGATAGATAGTTGAGGAGGGGACCCTGGTGACATGGTGCCTAAGTGCCCTGTTGCTTACCCTTTGGAGGATGGTCGGCGCTCTCAGAGTGGAAGACAGATGTGGCAATTGCCGCATTTGTGAAAAATTGCAATATTGGAAGCCTTAGGAGGCGGTTCTACCCCATCTTACAGGTTCACTTTGAGCTGGAATCGACTTAGTGGCAGAGGTATGGTTGAAGATTGGGGACCCATTCGACCCTGGAAGGGAAGATTGATAAACCTTTCACTTAACAGAGATATGAAATTTCTATACTCGAAAGACCAAGCCCCGTGGCAGCTTCTAATCTCTAAATAATTACTGTATATACTCCAGCATAAGGCGACCTGAATATCAGCCGAGTGAGGCACCTAATTTTACCACTAGAACTGCATTAAAATTGTGCTGAAAAACTCGGCTTATACATGAGTATATATGGTACTTAGGATTCCTCTGGCTCACATGAAATAATAGCTAAAACTCACCCTGCAGTGTAACTTGGCTGCTAAACTTTGCTTTTGTTTTTCTTGCATAATGGCTTTTGCCAATGTTAGAGAAAATCTGTAAGCCCAACTTACCAGTGGCTATTGTCTGGTCAGATATATGAGCGATGAAAAATGTTTTAGTGCCAAATTAGCATCATTCATATCATGCTTTGTATTTGCACATTTGGCCTGTGCATGCTTTAGAATACACATGTTGTCATCCATGGGGATGGGCAAGGGAAATGTCATTATCTTAGAAGATGCATTTCTTTTTTTTTTTCTGTTTGTGTAAGTGGAATTTGTCTTTGAAGAGTACTCAGTAATTTTGTAAGCAGATAAGGTGATAGCAACTTTATTACTTAGGTTAATAGAATATAAGCAGTGTCTTGAGAATTGGCATTCGTATCTGATTATTTGAACATTAATTCAATTAGCATTGTTATTTTACACTGATGGGGTTAGGTGCAAAGTTTTGAATTGTATGCCTTCTTGCAGCTTATAGTCTGGTGTAATAGATAGCTTACTGAACATATACTCAATTGTGATGCAGAGAAGGAGAATTGGGTGTGGGGAAGTGCCCGCTGGAGAACTCTTAGCTGGTCTAGCTGTCCAGGTGTCTCAGGAGAAGCAGTGCTTAAGCTGAGCTCCAAAGGTCACTCAGTAGGAGTGGAGGTAGGAGACTCAGCTAATTGGCAGTAAAGTTGGGTCTGGCACCCAGATCTGATGGCCCGTGCTGAAGGCTTTCCGCAGTCTATGCTGGCTCTTTACAAAAGTGAACGGCACCAGGAGGCGTTAGTTCTGTCACAAACTGCAGAGAGAGCTGGGAATTCAGAACCGAGGAAACAGCAACGAGAACAAACAGTCACCCAGCAGCTGTCTTTTGTTGGGGTGTGCAGAATGGTGGTCTCTGACTCCGTGTGGCGGGGATTTACAGTGAGTAGGAGGTGTGTGGGTGTAAGAAGTGGACAAAGACAGACATCTGGGGCCACAGGGTAAAGGGATGTCATTTCCCTGCAACATGGGGATGATGTGTAGACATGAGGAGATGGAGGCAAAAGAACTGGTGATTAGAAAAGAGTCGGCGGGGTAGAGGATTGGGGCCAAGGAAGACCATCTCCTGCTCTGAGGAAGGAGTGCTGAGAGGACATGTAAGACCAAGAGGGGAGATGTTATCACAGGACAGCCTGGCCAGTGGGACCCTCTGCTGCTCAGGGTGAAGGGGCTTCTAAGGGAGTGGCAGTCGCTGGAATGGGGATGCAGGGAAAAGAAAGGAAAACAGTGTTGTGGCGAGGTCAGTTGAAATCAGTGTGCCTTCGAAGTAGGCCTAATCAGCTATTTCTACACCTTTTTCAGCAGTTGTTTTTGTACCCCAAGAACAGTTTTCATTCACTGTTGGTTGCTTATGCATTCCATGAGCACCCCCCCCCCCAAACTTTTGTTAGGATAAAATGTTGCAGGCTTTTTACTTAGCTGTTGTTGTCACCCCTTCCTGACATTTCTCTCTGGTACCTCTCTTCCTGATTGTACTTCTCTGATGAAATCATTTGTCTTCTTCCACCCATGCATTAAATATTAGGACCAACAATTTATAGGAACCACAGGTGAGCAGTTCAAATCCATCCGCTGTTCCCAGGAGAGGAAGATGAGGCTCTCCTGCGCCTGTAAATGTTTGTCACCTTGGTAGCCCTCTGCAGGTGGCTATGCGTTGGAACTGGCTCCATGGCAGATACCCAGTTTCTCTCATTGGGGTTGCTCTCTCTTGGTTTTTTGTTGCTACCTGTAAGTTAGTGACCCCCACCTAGGCAGACTCACTCACCTGCCACCGAGCAGCTTTACCGGGTAGCAGTTTACGTTACACAAGTTGAAAGGTAAACTCATCCTCTCGTCCTCTGCTTCTCCCGCTCCCTTTTCCTAATAGCAAGTTCCTGTTCTCACATTGGGCTTCTTTGCCTTTGTTACCTGTCATGGGCATCACTGTCCACTTGCTCACCCGTGTTGCGATCTAGCAGTCACCCTGGATCATCCCCTTTCCCATATCCCCCTAGCCAATAGTTAAAGTTCGCTGTTTCGCTTCTTGGGTGTTTCTTGAAAGGACTCCGAGTGGCACTGTTGGGTAAGCACTGAAAGGCTAACCATCAGTCACTGCTCTGCAGGGCAAAGCTGAGGGTCTCTGCTCCCGTAAAGATTTACAGCCGCACAACCGTGCTCGGAGCCTCTGAGACGTTTCCCACTCAGTGGCTTTTGGCCTGTTTGGGGCTTGGGTATATCTTGAATCTGTATCTTCTCATCTTTGTCCCTACCTGCTCTAGCAAGACTAGTAGCTGAGTCGGTCAGCCCATCTCTTTGTCTGCGCTGTTTTACTTTCTAGAAATACGTGCCCGAGCCGGAATGAGCTTCTACAAATATGTTTGGAGCGTGCCGCTTTTCCTCGTGGAAATGTCTCCCTCATTTTCCACTGCGTGAGCAGGAGAGGCCAAACTTGCTGGCCCGGAGCTTGTGAGGCCCATTGTGTTCCCCACCACCCCTCTTCCTCCTTCGGAGCCTCCTCCCTTGGCACCCCTAACATGTACCGTATGTTCCTCCACTGCAGATTAACTGCCGCGCCGAATGTCTGCCTGCTTCTGCACACACTGTTCTTTCCTCCTGCTATGGCCTTTCCCACCTTGTCTGCTTCTGAAACTCTCATTTATTCTGTGAATCCTTCTCGGCCCGCCCCCTCCCTTGAAGAGACTGATAGCTGTAATTCTCTGCGCGGCTCTTTTTCTCCCAGGTTTCTCACCTCCCATGCTCATCTGAACCTCTTGAGGGTTGGGGCCTTGTCTTATGCCCCTTTGTATCCGTAGGGCTAACACTGGCCTCCAGCACAATGAAGCAGACGAAGAACAAATCTTTGCTAAATGAGTGTTAAACGCCCTTTGTTTTGCATCCTCTGGGTTGTGCAGCACAAATCTGATTCCTCTCCGCGTTTGATGACACGTGTGCGTGCACTCAGGTCTGTGCGCCACCCCACTCCCTTCCGTCTTTTCTAAGCCCATCATCCATCCTTCGTTCCCTTACCTACTTTTCACATTCCTTAACTTGCTGACCTTTTGTGAGTTTTGTTGCTCTTCTCTGGGAATTATTCTGCAATTACACTGCTGAGTAGTTTGGTCTTTGGCTAGATCATGGATTTGACTGCGTTACCCATGCAAGGGGGCTGGTTGCCTCTTGCCCTTTGCTGCTGAGATACGGGACACAAGAGGGCATAGGTGTCGTTTCCATGATGATTCTGTATGTTTCTATACATCACATTTGACTGATTTCAGTAAACTGAGAGTGAAAAATCCCATAGAGCATTGCTCGTCTGCACACCCGGAGGGGAAAGGTGGTGGCGTAGATTTCACAGCCGTGAAGGGCATCATGCTTGGTCGGGTGCAGGGGCAGCAGAAAAGAGAAGGCCCTCGATGAGATGGATTGTGCGGCACGTGGCTGCGTCAATGGACTCCGGCCTAGGAATGAGGGTGTGGATGGCGCAGGGCCGTGCTGTGTTTCATTCTCTTCTGCACAGGGTCGCTATGGGTCGGAGCTGACTTGATGGCTCTTTGGTACCACAAAAACAGACAGGAGTCCTGGTGACATAGTGGTTACGCACTGGTCTGCTGACTGCTCGCCTCTCCACAGAAGAAAAGTGGGGCTTTCTACTCTCGTAAGGAAGTCTCCTGAGAAACCCACAGGGGCAGCCTACCCTGTCCTCCAGGGTGCCCAGGAGTCAGAAACAACTGGAGGGCAGTGAGCTTGTACAGGAGCTATCACAGAAGATCACTGAGCGTCAGGCACTGGGTCGAAGGGAAGACCCCTTCGACAGGCCTGGGAAACAGAATTCTCAAGGCCCAACGACTTGCCAAAGACTCTGCAGCTGCTCTGTGGAAAAGCTGGCATTTCAATCTTGGTCTCTCCAACCCCCAACTCTATGTTCTTTTGATCACTTTGATATTTCTGCTAAGCATTCAGTCCTGTTGTTTGGTATTATGGGTATTGAAATTGTTTCCAATAGGTTGCTATAGTGAAAAATGCTGTGATGAAAATGTCCCTGCCTGTGGTCCTTTCCTGTGTATTTTGGATTGGGTATGATGCTGGATTCCCAATATGGACTCTTGGTAAAAAGAAAGCATTTGTGTCGATGTGTAGGTCTGGGTTCCATTTACTGAAGACATGTCGTGAGAGTATGAAGAATAATGTCATTGACTAGTACTTAGGTAACCTTTCCAAGTTATTTTCGCCTTTCATGACAAGTTTTAAGCACTTTGAGCCAATATTCTAAAACGTCGACCCCTTAACTACTCCATTTCATTGTTAACTTAAGGAGTCAAGCTAATTAATAGATGATCTCCAAGGTCCCCTCTATCTCCAAGTTCTTCTTAGGCTGATGTCTATAAAACTGAGTTGGTGGATTTGTCTTAGCTAAGTAGCCTCTGATTTAGAGTTGGTTTTAATGCCTGTCATCCCCACGGATGGACGCAGGAAGAACTTTTTGCCCTCCCCAAATTGTACTCTGTAACCCCCAGGGTTGCTCTGGGTTGGAATGGATTCGGTATAACAACACTCGAGTCGTGGTGCTGGCCTCTTTTTCTGGAGCAAAGTAGCATGTGATTGGGAAATCTTGTAAGTTGCTTGTAAAAGGTTGTGTGCAATGTTATTTTGTATGTGTGAAAATAGCTTTAGGGCAGAGTTCCAGAAATGTAATTCAGTAGTAAACAGTTGTGAGCTATTTTAAGTTACAATTTCACTACAAGTGTCAGGTGCAATGCCCTCTGATGGCACAGTGGTTAAGCGCTCGGTAGTGAATGGGAAGGTTGGCTATTTGAACCCACCAGCCACTCCGAGGGAGGCCGTTTGCTTCAGTAAAGATTGCAGTTTAGGAAGCTGGGGGGTCATTCTTCTCTGCCCTGGCCTACTCTTCCCTGAACAGTTACTCTGTGTTGGGATCAGCAACATGCTTTACTCTCAGACTTGTAGGGGTTGTGAGATTAAACCGATCAGGTAAGAGACCTGCCTTAAACCGGTTGGTGCCCTTTTGAGTCCTCTATGTAAACAGAGGGGGGAGAGAGAGGTGTGGTGGTTGGTGTGGTGTCTGGTGGTTGGTAACCAGCAGTGAAGCCACCGCACCGCTTTGCTTTTCCTGACATTCCTACTTCAGTTCCTCTTGATGAGGAGTTAGCAGCTGTGCAGACTGACATTCGGGTTGTGTGCCTTTGCTCTTCCTCTTTAGTAGACCAACAAAAACCAGTCATTAGCAATGCCCTTCTTTAAAATTGTCGGATAGCGATCCACGTTGCATGTGGTTTTTCAGTAAGTCGGGTGGTTCTTGCATAGCCCAAGGTAAACATTAAAGTCATTTTGACTAGTTGAAAGTACACATGTTTGAAGGCCATTTGTGCCCAAAGCTGTATACTATGGAGATACCTAGTCGAATTGGACTTGTTTTCTGTCTTCAGGAAGCCCACGACCTACTAGCAGAGATAGAGCATAGCCATAGATAAGAGGTGATTTGTAGGTGGAAGGTGTCATGACTGCTGCAGGAGGCAAACAGGCCAGAACCCTCTTGAGTTCCTGTTGATAAGGGCACAGTGCTGCTTTGAGTTCCACATCTTCAGAGCGGCATTTGGTTTCACTACACTCTTAGACTAGAAGTCAAAGGATGGCTGGGATGTTCGAATACGGAGTACACCACTGACATCCACTTGATGCTGCTTGCTTATGGCAACCCTATCGTGGACTTCCCTGGCTGTAGTCTTTATGGAACAGAAAGCCTTGCTTTCCTCCCGAGGAGCGACTAATAGGTTTGAACTGCCTACCTTGAGATTAGTAGCCAACACATAACCTCCTTCACCACCAGGGCTCCTGGTGTACAGCCCAGAAATGCTAATAATGGAACCATCAAAACAAAACTCACTGCCAACAGGTTGATGCTGGACAAGGAAGGACTGCCCCTGAATATTTCTGAGACTGTTACACTTCAGGGGAAGAGAAGAGCCCCTTCTTCCATGGATGGGCTCATGGTTTAGAACCGCCGACCTTTCGGATGGCAGCCCACATGGCTACTAATGCTCCATGTGCCCTGGGAATCTAGCTGCATTGAAACTCTATGCAGAGTGTTTGTGGTTTTCTGCCTCAGAAGGAAGAGCACCAAGATGTATTCTAGTATAAGTGAGGCCTAGTTATAGTAACTGTTGTTATCAGGTGCTGTTAAGTCCACATTTGACCTGCAGTGACCCATAGTGACCCAAGGTGTTTCTAGGCTGTGATCTTTATGGGAACAGATCACCAGTTCTTTTTGCTGTAGAGCTGTGAAGTGGGTTTGAACCCTTATCCTTTTGGTTAGCAGCTGAGTGCCTAACCATTGTGCTACCAAGCCTTCTTCTTTTTTTAAAAATAATAATTTTATTGGGGACTCTTACAGCTATTATAGCATTCCGTATATCATCTGTATCAAGCACATTTGCACACATTTTGCCACATACACTTCCAAACATTTTCTACTTGAGCCCTTGGTATAAGCTCCTCTTAAAAAAAAAAAAAGCTCCTCTTTCTCCTCGTCCCCCTTTTTAAAAAATGAATCATCTTTTTTTGTTGTTTTGGGGGGGCATCACTGCCCTCTGGTGGTAGGAGTAGGAGGCCCGAGCCTTGCTGCTGGATTTGAACTCTAACCCAGTAGGCTGCAGTCCTGTGCACAACCACTACGCCACTGGGACTCAGCCCAAAAATGAATCATCTTACTGGGTACTCATACACCTCCCCTCACGATCCACACATACATCAATTGTATGCAGATCTCATTTGCACGCTTATTGCCATTTTTACTCTCAAAACATCCTCCCTCCACTCAGGCCCCCAGTTCCACCTACCCATATTTCCCTTCCTCCCTCCCCCCATGTACCTTTAATAATTTACAAATTGCTATTTCATATCGTACGCTGTCCAGTGTGTCTCTTCACTCACTTCCCTGTTGGCCATGCTTCAGAAAGGAGATTATATGTAGATCCCTGAAATTAGTTCCCCCTTTCTACTCCACCATCCCTCCACCCTTCCAGTATCACCTCACCCATCACTCATCCTGAGGGAACATCTATCCTAAATTCCCCATGTTTCTGACTCCAGTGTATATCTCCTGTTCTAGTTGGACTTATCTGGTAGAACTGGAAGCATGATAGTGGGTGTGAGGAAGCATTTGAGAACTAGAGGAAAGATGCATATTTCGTTGTTAATACACTGTACTTTAACTGGCCCATCTCCTCTCTGCAACCCCTCTGTAAGAGGATGTCGCTTCATCTATTGATGGGCTTTGGGTCACCAATCTGTACTCCCCCGTTTACAATGATATAATTTTAGTTCTTTGATGCCTTACACTGGATCCCTTCAACACCTTGTGGTCACGCAGGCTGGTGTGCTTCTTCCATGTGGATTTTGTTGCTTGTGAGCTGGATGGCTGCTTGTTTGCTCAAGCCTTGAAGACCCCATACGCTTTATCTTTTCATAGCCGGGCACCATCAGCTTTCTTCACCACATTTGCTTATGCACACATTTGTCATCAGTGATCATATCAGGAAAGCGAGCACGCAATGTCTACCAAGCCTTCTTGTTGGTAGACTCAAACCCAATAAACCAGTTGCAAGAGTGTGGCATAATTGAAGTGTAGCAACTAAATTGGAGATTCTGCTTTTTGTTGTTGTTACCAATGAAAGCTTTTAGAAATCTGAGATGAGATTATTAGTTGTTTTTTTAAATTATGCATTGTGTAGCATCCAAGGGCAAAACTTCCGTAATAGCCTTTTCATTTCTGCATCCCCTTGCCCCCCTACACACACACACACACACACACACACACACACACTTACACCCTCAACCATAATGCACCTCACTTCTAAAATGTAACTGAGTGCTAGTATGAGAAATAATTTTTGAAATGTATGCATTAAAGTGCATTTTCTCAGAATCCAAGTAATTCAGAATCTGTTTACTGGTAATTCCTACCCAGTAACACTGTAATCTGATTTTTAGCACCATGTTGTGCAAGTTGCAACTGAGACTTGAAAGAAGCATGCAAACACCAAGATCTTCCAAACAAGACCATCCCCACAGATTGGGGAAAGTTCCTTGGCTGCGTGTAAGGAGTTCTGGGGGCCTAGTGGGTTGTGAGCTGAGCTGCTAACTACAACGTTAGCACTTAAACCAGCAGCTGCTCTGAGGACAAAGACAAGACTTCCTACTCCTGTAAAGAGTACAGTTCCACCCCGTCTTCAAGGACTGTTTAGAAAAGAAATGACTCAGTGGCAGTGAGTGTCTTGTTGTTTCCCCCAGTGATTTTATTGGGGGCAATTACAGCACTTACAACATTTCACACATAATTTTTATCAAGCATATTTGTACATGTTGCCATCTTCATTTTCAAAATATTTTCTACTTGAGCCCTTGGTATAAGCTCCTATTTTTTTTTTTTTTTATAAATCACTTTATTGGGGGTTCATACAACTCTCACCACGATCAATACATAGGTCAATTGTATTCATACCACATTTGCACACTTGTTGCCATCATCATTCTCAAAACATCCTCCCTCCATTTAGATGCCCCCAGTACCAGCTCCCCATATTTCCCCTCCCTCCCCACCCCCTCCCCCACAAACCCTTAGTAATTTACAAATTGTTATTACTTTTTCATATTGTACACTGTCCAGCATGTCCCTTCACCCATTTCCTGTTGTCTGTAGCCCACGGAGGAGGTTATATGTAGTTCCCTGTAATTGGTTCCCCCTGTCTATTCCACCCTCCCTCCACCCTCCCTCCACACTCCCAGTATCACTACTCCCACCACTGGTCGTGAAGGGATCATCTATCCTGAATTCCCTATGTTTCTGGCTTCAGTGTACATCCCCTGGTCTAGGTGGATTTTTCAGGTAGAATTGGGATCATGATAGTGGGTGGAAGGAAGCACTTGAGAAGTAGAGGAAAGTTGCATATTTCATTATTGCTACCCTGTACCTCGACTGGCTCATTTACTCCCTGCATCCCCTCTGTAAGGGGATGTTGCTTCACCTATTGATGGACTTTGGATCCCCAAAGTCTTCCTTCATTTATAATGATATAATTTTTAGTTCTTTGATGCCTGACACCAGATCCCTTTGATACCTCGTGGTCACACAAGCTGTTGTGCTTCTTCCTTGTGAGCTTTGTTGCTTCTGAGATAGATGGCCACTTGTTTACTTTCAAGCCTTTAAGACCCCAGATGCTATATGTTTTGATAGCTGGCCACCATCAGCTTTCTTCACCACAGTTGCTTATGTACACATTTGTCGTCAGCGATCATATCAGGAAGGTGAGCACACAGTGTTAGGATTTTTAGTTCTTGAAGCCTAATAACTAATCCCTTTGACACCTCATGGTCCCCCAGGCTGGTGGGCTTCTTCACTGTGGGCTCTGTAACTCCTGAGCTAGATGGCCACTTGTTTACTTTCAAGTCTTTAAGACTCCAGTTGCTACATTTTTTGATAGTCAGACACCATCAGCTTTCCTCACCACTTTTGCTTATGAAGACATTTGTCTTCAGTGATCGTGTCAGGAAGGTGAGCATCATGGAATACCAATTTAATAGAACAAAGTGTTCTTGCACTGAGGAAGTACTTGAGTGGAGGTCCAATGCCCATCTGCTGTCCTAATACTGACCCTATAGGCAGTGAGTGTTTTGAGGATGCTTTGGTGATAATTGTGGTGAGTTCAGGATTAACGCAGTAAGTCAGAGATAGCAGTAAAGTGAGTCATGTGATTTTTCTTGGTGGTTTCCCAGTACATATAAAAGTTATATTTACAGTATATTTACACTTTAATGCAGTCTATATTAAGGAACCTTAGTGGCGCTGTCCCTGGTGGTGGAGTGGTTATGTGTTGGGCTGTAATACTCATGATTGACAGTTCAAGACCACCAGCTGCTCTGAGGGAGAAAGATGAGACTTTCTACTCCTATAAAGTTAGTCTCCCACACCAGGTGTAGTATGAAGGGAGCATAACAGAGCAGCAAGGAGAGCACAGAGAAATTCTGAAAATAAACTTTGGACTTCGGGGGCGGGCTTGGCACTGCATCAGACCTGATAGGAAACCACTCATAAGGGTCAGCAGACAGACCTGGAACTATGCATAGGCTGTTTTTGTTTGTTTGTTTTTCTTTTTTCCCATAGCTATATAAGATAGGCAAGATAAACAGTCTTGACGAGAAAACAATGGGACTGATGGTTCAAGGGAGAGGGGGAGGGGGGGCAAGGGGGAGGGAGCCAAAGGCAAGAGATCTAAAATCGATGGTGAGGAAGGTGTAGGATGCCTGGTGGGGTCTGATCAAGTGCAGTGTAGCCGAGAGGAGGTGCAGAAAGCCGAATGAAGGCTGAACAGGATAGTGGGACAGGAGGAAAGCAAAAGGAAATAGAGGAAAGAACTGGGAAGCAAAAGACATATATAGAGGTATAAACATAGGCATGTACATACATAAACACTTTGATATATAATGATAGAAATATAGGCCTGTGTACATATATTCATAGGTTAAGTGTTAAGATAGAAGATGGACCTTGGCCTCGACTCAAGTCCTCCCTCAATGCAAGAACACTTTGTTCTAATAACTTGTGATGCTCACCTTCCCAACACGATTACTGAAGTCAAAATTGGTGCATCAGCTAATAGGGTGAACAAAGCCGATGGTGCCGGCTATTATGAGATATAGTGTCTGGCCATCTTAAAGGCCTGAAGATAAACAAGTAGTCATCGCGTAGGAGAGCAACAAAGCCGACATGGAAGAAGGGCACCAACCCGTGTGATCTTGAGGTATTGATGGATTAGGTATCAGAAGGTGCGAATGAGGGTGTGTGGGGGCGGTCAGAATGGGACCCAAAGTCCATCTGTAGACAATTGGACATCCTCTCACAGAAGGGTCACAAGGAAGGGACAGTGTAAGGTACAGTGTAGCACCAACAAAACACAACATTCCTCTAGTTCTTTAATGTCCCCTCTCCCCGGACTATCATGACCTCCAGTTCTGCCTTACAAATCTGGCTAGACCAGAGCATGTACCCTGGTACAGATAAGTGCTCTTGACACACAAAATGTAGGACATATAAACCCCTCAGAACCAATAATGAGAGTAATGGAAGTTGGGGGCGGGGAAGAAGGAGAAAGGGGGAACTTATCACAGTGATCAACATACAACCTCCCCCACCCACACCCCCCAGGGGTGGGGGATGAACAACAGAAATGTAGGTGAAGGGAGACAGTGGATGGTGTAAAATATGACAATAAACATGATTTATACATTATCAAGGGTTCGTGAGGGTGGGAGGGTGAGGGAAGGAGGGGAAAAAAGAGGGACTGATAGCAAGGGCTCAAGTAGAAAGAAATGTTTTGAAAATGATGATGGCAGCATATGCACAGATAGGCTTGATACACTTGACGTATGGATTGTTACAAGAGCTTTAAGAGGCCCCAGTGAAATAATTTATTGAAAAAGAAAGTCTCTGAAACCCACAGGGCTTACTGTGAGACACAGTGGACTCCATAGCATCGACTTTGGTTTGAATTTGAGTGACACTGTGGGTCAGGCACTGTGCTGCTAATCACAGTGGTTTAGTGGTTCAAACTCACTGGTTTAGTGGTTCAAACTCACTAGACTTTCCAAGAAATGAGACATCTGCTCTTGATAATGATTTAAAGTCTTGGCAACCTTATGGAGCAGTTCTACAATGCCTTCTAAGTTCTCTGTGCATCAGAATTGAATTGAGGGCAATGAGTTTTCTTGTGGTTGACTATTAAGTGTGCAATGGCATTATAAAAAAGTTTGAAATATGAGACTTAGCAAAATGTCACAGGAAACACTAGGTATGTTGGAAAAATTGCACTGGGATACTTTCTTGATGCAAGGTTGCCATGTTTTTGTAAAAAGCATGGTATCTGTGACAATATATAAGCACACATTAAACGAGAGGTAGTGATGGATGGTTCAGTAGTAGAACATTCTCCTGCCGGTAGGAGACCAGGGTTTGGTTTCTGGCCAGTCCACTTCAAGTACATGCATCGCCCATGTGTCAGTGGAGGAGGCTACTTGTTGCTGAACAGGTTTCAGGGGAGCTTCCAGACGAAGATGGACTAGAAAGAAATTAATTTCTAATTTTGAGAATTTGTTAGTGACAACCCCATGGTACAAAATGATCCAATCCCCTTTGCGTAGGGTCCCTGTGAATTGGGGCCAGCTTGACAGCAGCTAACAAGCACACACACACACACACACGCACACACATGCATACATATATTTGTGTGTGCATACATGAATATGTATACATACAAAAACATACATGTGCATGTCTTACGAGGGTAAGTCAAAAAGTACTGCCACTAGGGTTTCAGATATTGCATGCATGGATTTATCCCAAGTAAAACTAACTTGTTTAAACATGTCTTTGCATTCAATGATGCCTGCAAAGACGTTCTCTCAGTAATACATTGGTTATTAGAATGTCTTAAAAAGACACATTTTTTTAAATTGTAAATTGAGTGAAGGTGGTAGAGCAAATCTGTTTTCCATTCAACAATCCGTACACACTTGCTTCATGTCTTTGATTACAGTCATCCCACTCCCTCTCTGTTTCTGTTCTTCCTGTTCTCTTAACTCTTCTTGACTTTTGAACTTTGAACTTAGGTAAATGCTACTCTTTGATATCAGATGATTGAGTCTTCTAAGGAGTATATACCTCTGTAGTGTGATTGTTCACCTGATAGACTTGTCTGTTATTTGGCTTAAAATTGAGCTGTGGGAATGAGGCCAGGTCCAGGTATGAGGGTGACTAAAGGGCATAGTGACAGGAGTTTCACGAGGCTCCATCTGACAGTAAGCCTAACCTTGTTTGATTCTGAGGTGTGTTTCATCGTGTTCTCCCACTCCCACTCCACCCAGGACCTTCTACTGGGATTCTTTCCAGAGTGGGTGGTGGTGGTAGCTGGGCACCATTGAGTTCTGGCTTCAGTCATAGAGGCTGAGACTTTCATGGCCTATTTGTTTTTTGGCCTAATTGTTTACATGTGTCTTTGATTTTCTCCATTGTTCTTTACTCTGGATGGGAGAGTCCAATAGATTCTCTTTAGATGTCACTCACTTAGGTTCCAACCACTACTCATCAAGTAGGATAGCAGAACAATGTCTTTGTGGATTGCGTTTTGCCAGTTGACCCTGGTGCCTCATGGAACGGTCTTGAGACTTGAGACCCACTTACTCTTTCTCAACAGGTCTTTGGTTATGGCTAAGACTTTTTCATAACTTTTTTTGTGATATAGGTGTTACCAACTTTTATTTTTAGAATGAGACTGATCAAGTGCATGCAATGATGAATGAACACAGCAAGGTGACGTAAAATCTAAGCATAGTTCACCATTCTTTTTTGAAATGGTTTTATTGACTTGTAATTTACATGCACATCAGTGGTTGACATGCATCAAAAAGAGTTATACAGTCATTGCCACTGTCAGTTTTATGACATTTTCTTCATTCCTACATGCGTTGCTATTATCATCTCTGTCCCCCACAACTTCCCTATTATGACCCCAAGGATTCATGATTTGGCTTCTTTCTACTCTTCTATATTCTTGAATATATTTGCTATGTGTGTGTATATATATATGCATATATATGCATCTATGTCCAAGAATATAGTAGCGTGTATGTGTAGACATAAATAGGATATGTTTATGCCTTGGGTAAAAATGATTTCGACCTCAGGGGTAATAGCAAAATGTTAGCAGAACTCATGTGGACATGAACTTAAATCCTGAAAGCTTTCTGATCAGTTTGCAGGAGTGGTGGCTCACATGAAACAGTTTTTAAATGGATTGAACATTTTATGGAAGGTTGGCAAAAACTCAAAGATGAGCCAAACAGAGGAGATTCACCTCCGTAAATGAAGAAACTACAACAAAGTTTCAGAAACTGGTGAAAGAAGACCACAGAGTAACACAGATGTGCCGGCTGCTCATGTTGGGACTTTGGGTGGCTCAGCATCTTCTTCAGTTTTGAGCGACATCTCGGCCTCAGTCAACTTTCTGCTCACTGGGTGCCCAAGATGAACTAATTTTAAAAACTCACCTTTTTACCCATCTTTTAAGCAGGATTGAAGCTAATGAAGGTAGTTTTATGGAATGACTTGCAAGGAGATGAACCATTTACCAATGCTATCAAGAGAACCAGGTCCAATCAGAGTACTCACTTCCAAGGGGATCTGCTGGGCCAATTAAATTCAAAGTTTAATGGCCAGCTGAGAAGGTGATGGTGACTAGCTGAGAAGGCTATGATTTCAAAAGAGTAATATTGATAGTTTTTCATGAAGAACATGGGATAGCCAAATGAGGGAGTTTTAAGAAAATTGAAAACACTACATTGAAGAGGAAGAGGCCAGGAAAGTTTCACCACGGCATTTTCCCTATCACGGCAGTATACCTGCCCATTATTTGAGGCTAGCCAGGGCTGTCCTGCAGGAATTTCCTTGGGAAACGTTACCGTAGCCACCTTACAGTCACAATATTGCCCCCTGCTCAACACCCCATCGATGTTGCCCCTTCACACTTATTTTTGTTCTCCATGGTCAAAAACATTTCAAGGAAACAGGATTTGGGTCTCTTTGAGAATGCCCAAACTGCCATTTTAAATGGTTAACCCCAAACCAAATCCACTGCCATTGAGTTGATTCCACCTCATAGCTACTCTGTATAAGGTTTCTGAAGTTGTAACTCTCTCTGGGAGCGGAGAGCCTCCTCTTTCTCCCTGGAGCAGCTCGTGGGCTTGAACTGTTAACTTTGGCTTCTTCACAGTACCACGATAGAGGATGTTGCAAAACAGTAACTTCACTTAGATATTGTTGTTTAATAAAGGTTTCTGTGATTTTGTAATGGTACTCTTGTATAGATGAGAGCGAGAGAGCGAGAGAACAAGCGAAAGCATAATTCTGTCTAGGAGAAACATCCAATCTTAGAAGCCTTTGGAGTTTCACCTCACCTCACATGAGAATGGGTTCAGGAGTGGGTTTGGGGTGGGAGGAAAGGAAATGAGATTAGGCAGGGAGGTGAACTTGGCAGGGAGGGAGGGAGAGTGGGAGGAGCACCTCAGCGGCTAGGACCATCATTCTGGCCATTACACTATCTTTTATAGCAGCATTCCAGCCCTGACCACTCAAATATTTATATAAATTAAATATTATTTTATATAAAGTTATTGACTTAAAAATATAAAACAAAGAAGTCTCTGCACTATACAAAATAAAAAGGGAAACTATACTTCTGTTCCTTTTCCCCAGAGGGACTCAACTTTAATAGCTGAAGACTTTTTTTTTCCCACACATAAATTGAAAATTTAAAGCATTACATATATGACTATATGTATACATAGCAAAAATTAATGTGTACTCTATATGCAGCTTTTCAAGTGGGTTTAGGACATCTTTCCTGAAAGCTATCCTAAATATGTGAGTGCATGTAAATTTACCACAGTTGTGTCTGGATAGCCATATGGTATTTTATGTAGGTGTCATATTTCATTTAAACAGTTCTCTATTGGTTTTTCATTTTTATGATTGCAGACAAATGACACGATGAACATCCTCTTATAAATGCCTTTGGGCACATGTGCCTGGGTACTGTCCTGTCTGCGAGTTTGTATCTGGGGGGTTGTAAGGTAACAGAGTGTCTAGAGTACAGCTTTGCGGTAGTTATTCCAAACTAACCTCCTGAAAGCTGATTTTCCCTGTCTATCAACAGCGGATGAGAACATGCTTGTCTCCTCACACCCAGGCAACATAGAGCGTTTATTTCCCCGCATTTTTAGTCTTTGCCCATCTGAGAGATGGAAAAGTTGTCTTTTCAAAAATTTAGCATTTCTAAGTTGTCAGTGTAAGTGAATATCTTTTCACAATTTTTTTGGTAAATGATTTATTTTGTTAGGATTGCCTATTCATGTCTTTTGCTTATATTTCCACCTCCTTTCTTTAATCAGTGGTTCATTTAGAATTTCACATAATTAAGAATATGAACAATTTAGAACTTTTTGACAACCAAAACTCCCACTGCTGCTAATGATAAACCAACTGAATGAGTCAACCTGCAACTCTGACTTCTGCCAACCACTACTCATGTCCATTTTATGTGGATTTTTAGACTTTCAAAGTGCTTTGATTTTGAAGGGGAAAAGTTAAGTATTGTATTTATTGAGTGAAGAAGGAGACTAGAAACAGATGCACCTACTTCTTTTAGCATGGGTGAATAATTTGGGTTTATGGAGAATAATAAATTCAGTTAATCAAATACTTGAATGTCACCTTGGGTCAAGAGAGTGTGGTGGTTCCAAGTGGGAAACAGCTTAAGGATGCATCAGGAGAGACAAATCTGAAGTACAGAATATGATTTCCATCTTAAATACATTAAGCCTATGGTGCCAGAGGACATCTCTGTAAAGGTGTTACAGAACCAAGGCTGACATGAGAGAGAGGAGTTTAGGCTAGACATGTATATTTACGAATTATCTCATAGAGGAGATGTTCAAGTCATGAGAATCAATCATATATAATTGATAGGGAAAAAGAAAACCGGGTGCCATGGCCTGCCCATACATCCATCCTTATTGTCACTTAAAGAGAGACACGTTCTTTCTATCTGGAGAGGATGACACCACTAATGAAAAATCTTTAAGTAGCTTGTCTATTTTGTGATTTTGGGAACTTTGTATTGTTATTGGGTGAAAGTTTGCAGAGCATTTATTTTGTTCCTGACATGGATTGCAATTCCCCAAATGAAATGGCGCTTTTCCCTCTTCCTCTCCGAGTTCCCTGTGCCCTTTAGTCTTCCTTTCCTGCTTTCTGAGCTTTGTTTTTAGGCAAATGTTGCCCTTTGTTAGTCTTTTATGATGGATTGTTCTGAGAGTACGTTTCTCATAGGCGCTCACTTCCTAGCAGTGGGGGCTGGGCACCTGTAGTTTTTCTGTGGAAGACACTGCTGTTAAAGCTTGATCTTTGGCACTTGTCACTGGGTCAGCGCTTACCCATGGAGGCCCTAAGTGTATCAGAATGGAAGGTTAGCTGGTCTTGTGTCATCTTCATGATCGTTGGCATGGTTGAGCCCTTTGTCATGAATATTGTATTAAACTATGATCAGAGCTTTGTAAAATGACAGTTAATCTCATCTCTGGGTATCTTTTTGAAGAACTTCTGCAGGAATAAACAGGATAATGTATATGAAAGTTTTAAGTAAAGCAGTAATGTTGGCTCTTGTAGGTGTGGCACTGGTGAGTACTGTGGAAGGAGCAGGGAAGCTTGCGAAAACAATTCTGAAGACTGTTCCTTACTTTGTTCCCTGGTGGCACAGGTGATTAAGTGCTCCACTACTAATCGATAGGCTGAAATGCCTTGGAAAATAGGCCTGGCAATCTCATATAGCAATAATTTACTACTTGATTGGGATGAGGTAAGCAGTGAATGAGTTAATACAAACGTTTGTCTGTGCTTAGGACAGGTCCTGGCTCATTGTACTCACGCGTAAATTGAAATTACTGGTGTTAATGTATGTTTGAGGAAGAGGCCACCTAAACACGCATGAGAATTCATTAACGCTAATGTAATTTGCCTTCGAGGATAAGTGCTGGACTGCCAACTCCAAACTCAGGGGTTCAAACCCATTAGATGCTCCATGTGAGAAAGCTGACACTTTCTGCTCCTGCAGAGATTTACAGCTTTGGACATCAGAAGTGACTTGCTGGCAGTTGGCTTGGTTTTGTGTTTGGAATGTCTTCATTAGATCGTCAAACGTGTGAGCTTCTGCAGAGAAGGAGAGGGGTGGTTTCCTTTGGGGAAGTCAGCTCCTTTCTCAGGTAGGACCTGGTGATGAAGGCGTGAGTGAACTAGACAGGCAGTCATATGAGTGGAGGGAAAGGCAGCAAAAGACAACAGACTTGTGCTTGATCAGGAAGCCATTTTATGGGAAGATTCGTTCTTATTCTGTCATTTTCTATGTAATGAAGATGTGGTTATTAGATGATGAGATCATAGCCAGCTGATCTTTTCCAGATTGCCTTGCACCATTAGAAAAAAAAGCCAGAGCTAGTGCTTGATTCAATTTTTAATGCCTGAAAATTCACCTTATTATTGCATATTAATTTTTTATCTTACTTCCTCATAGATACTGGGGATATGTATTATAAAATTTTGATTCCTCTGAGTTTACCCACAGCTTCTGGAATAAATTTCAGGATGGTCTATGAGCCTCTTTTTGAGACCCTTCTATTTGTATGTGTAAGTTCCTCAGAGAGCCTGCCACTCTGAGGAAAACTTTGTTGTGGTGGTTTTTAATTTCCTAAGTATTGTTAGATAGTGAACTTATATTTCCTTCCTTCAGAGGAGCTGTAGTTGAGTAGATTTTGTAGTGGCAGAATCCAAATTGGTTTGCCAGTCCCTTCAATCTGTGGGTAAGAAGTATTTTCAATAACACACGAGTAGGTTTTTAAGTTTGCATCTGCATGTGTATAGTAGCTTGACCTTGATCTAATATCTTCTTCCAGAACTCACTGGGCACCTCCACCTCTATATTTTATGTTGCAAATATTAATATTAGTGTCTTGTAAATACTATCTCCCAAGCCCTTCCTATCTTTAAAAAAATCTGTATGTATGTAGAACTGTGCGTGCATGTGTGTTTAAAGCAATTGTGTGTGCACGTGTGTTTAAAGAACTCTCATCAGGGCCTGAGCCCCGGTGGCGTAGTGGTTGTGCGCGGGACTGAGGCCCACTGGGACGGAGGTTCAATTCCAGCAGTGGGGCTGGGCCTCCTACTCCCACCACTGGAGAACAGTGATGTCCCCCCCCAAAAAAAAGAAATCTCATCAGGATTTCTGGGTGTAAGTGAACTTACCTGATTCTTCTTTTTAAACTTGGTTAAGTGGGGTTGCGTTTTGCTCTGGTATTAGGTTTAGATTCACTGAGCAATGTGAAAGTTGCATACTGCTAAGATTTTCCTTTGATGTGCTGTAGCAAAGTCTCACAATTAAGTTGAGTTTTAAAAATCCTGTAGATAATTTGTTCAAGGTGCTTATCTATTTGTTTTTAATACACACACCTACTTTTTAATTTACTAAAATCATTTTACTGGGGGCTTGTACATCGTCTTTCACAATACGTAAATACATATGCTGTGCCAAGCACCTTCACATGTCCGCTGCCATTGCCATTCTCCAAATAGCCGCTTTTGATATCAGCCTCCCCTCCTTTCCCCTCTGTCCCTGCTCCCCTCTCCCCCACCAACCCTCAATACTTTATAAATTATTATTGTTCTGTCATATCTTACACCGCTGGACATCTTCCTCCGATGTTTGTCCTCCAGATAGGAGGTGATGTGTAGATCCTTGTAGTTAGCTCTCCCCCCGCTCTGCCCCACCTTCCCTCCACCCATCCAGAAGCTTCACGCTCACTACTGGCCCCACGGGGTTCATCTGTCCTGGTTTCCCCATATTTCCATTTCCCATCTCTACCAGTGTGCCTCCTCCAGTCCAGCAGGATCTGCAAGGCAAACTTGGGACCATGATAGTTGGGGGTAGGAAGCCTTCAGGAACTAGAGGAAAGTTTTATGCTTCATCACCACCTCATTACACCTTGACCGACCTGTCTCTTGGTGTCCAGTTGTCTACAAGTGGGCCTTGGGTCCCCACCCTGCTCTCCCCGTCATTTGTAGTGATGACACAAACCTATTTTAAACTAGCAGAGATTTCTTTTATTTCTCTCTTCTATTATTTCCTTCTGGAATTTTAATCATAATAAAAATGCTTGCTGTCTGTTCTCTAGTTCCATGATTCTTTAGTTCTCCTTTTTTGTTCTGCCGTTTTGAGCGATCTATATTGAAATGAGTCTCTTAGGTGCATCCATATTTAGAATGATCTTTTTGGTAAATTGGGTCTTGAGACATTATCTCTAGTAGTGCTTTTTTGCCTTTAAGTCTACTTTCTCAGCTATTGATAACACTGTGCCAGGAGCCTTTTGGTTAGTGTTTAAAGTGATTATATTATTTTTCCATCCACTTACACCCAACCTTTTTTCAGTTCTTACATTTGAGGTATGAGCAGTATATAGCACTTTTGGTTTTTAAAATCTGCTAATGGCCACGATATGTTTGGCCTTAAATCTTTCATTTTAGTATTTACTTTCTGTTTGCTCTGTCCAGTCTGTGTACCTATTTCTCTTGATTGTTTTTCTCAGGTACTGAGTTTTTCTCCTTCAGCTCCTCACTGTTTTGTAAGGAACCCTGGTGGCACTCCAGGCTTCTCACTGGGCTGCTGCTACCCACAAGGTATAGGCAGTTCGAACTCAGCAGCTGGAGCTGTCACTTGGGAGAAAGATTTATTTCATGGTTCTTTGACTTACTACCATTACTGGACCTTGCAAGGCTCGCCAAACACGTTAACTCCATTTGTCTTTCCCTTTAAGGTGAGATGCCACTGTGGCATTTTTAAAAGTTTTTCTGTTTGTTTAAGCTCCACAGGACCAATTTTTTTTAGATCATTATTCATATAGATTTACCTGCATCTCACTGACAGTTCTTTCCTTTTCATTTCTTTATATTATCTCTGAGCTTCCAACTGGGATCATTGTCCATCTGCCTGAAGAATATCTGTTAGTGTTAAGTTAACTCTGCTGAAGATACTTTGTCAGCCCTGGGCTGTATGAAGCTGTATTTTGCCTTCCATTTTGAATGATGATTTTTTTTGGGACGGCTGGATATAGTCTTTGGTAGGCTGCTTCTCATGCCTTTAAATATATTGCTCCATTGTCCGCTGCCTTTTGTTTCTGGTGAAGTCAGTTGCCACACCAATTTTTCTCTTAAGTGGATGGCTGTTTCTCCCTTCCTTATGACCACTATTAAGATTTACTCTTTATTCTGGTTTTCAAAAGTATGACTGTGCAATGCCTAGTTGTGGTTTTCATGTTGCTTGTTAAGGTTCTTGGTTCTGTGGGAAAGCTATTATTTCTTCGAATATTTCTCCTGCCCTAGTGCCTCATTAAGGAACCTGGTAGTACAGGGGTTCAAATGCTTGGCAGTTAACCAAAACGTTGGCTGTCCAAACCTACTAGTTGCTCTCTGGACAAAAGTTTTGATAGTCCGCTTTTGTCAAGATTAACAGAGTTAAATTTAAAAAAAAATTAACAGAAACCCGGTCCTGTAGGGTCATTTCAAATTAGAATCAGTACAGTAGCAATAGGTTTGTTGTTGTTGTTATTTTAAAAAATGGCATGGGAACAACATCTAACCTACTCTCATGTCAATCAAGACCATCAGCATCAGTCAGCGAAGGCTCATTTCTGTGGAGCAGCATAGATCAGAAATGCCTCAGTCCTGCAACCTTTTTAAACATTATGACACCAACCCACTTTCCCATGGCACTCTGCTTCTCTATGTGATTCAGTATTTTTTTTGCTGCAGTCACACAAAATGCACAGACCATACTTAAGGTTATAGAGTTTATTAAGGAAGTAATAGGTTACCATTCAGGTTCAGGATCATTCAGGATATTGTTCTTCAATCAAGACTGCTTCTTCTCAGTCATGCCTATAGGCAGGTCTCTCTCTGGACTTGACCTCTGGGTCACATGGTCTTGTAGTTTCTGCCTTTTTTAGGTGTTACACAGTTATTTTAACCCTGCCAATGGAATGCAAAGACCCTACTCTACCAGCAAGCCTGTTCTCCAAAGACACTTGACTTTCCCACTCTGAGGGGTGAGAAATCCATTGATCTGTCCTGGGCGGGTCTCTTGGTTCTGTTGCCTCAGCTGTCACCATTTCTTTGTTTCTGCTTCTTATACCTTGTGTTATCTCCAGCATCACACCTTTCTATCTCCTGGGCCTGAAAGGTCCCTAGTGCAGGGACCATGGGTCCAAAGGGCATACTCTTCCTTTGGTTCTTCTTTCTGGGTGGTTGTGAGATCCCTCTTTCTGCCTCGGGGATGGTTTATTTTAAGCTTAGCGGGATGGTAAAACTGAATAATCCCCAAAATAAGGTGCTAGACACCTGATTTGCATGGTTCCAGTACTAGAAAGGTATCACCTCCTTATTTACATTGTCAAACCAGTAGACTACATGCACTTACAATTACATAGTCGCATCCAGTTATTTGGTAGGAGTGCAGAGTATGGCTAGAAGGGCCATATGAAATAGATCACCACACCACAATTATGTTGATGGTTATAAGTGATAACTGATAAAGATAGTTGGTGATAAATTATCACATTTATAGGTAATGTTATAGTTACGATCTTAATTCAATCATGAGGTATCCTTAAAAAATGGAAACTTCATTTCTGTTACTTTTTTGATCAGGTGATTACAGTTTATTAAATAATTGAGGCTTGTGCTATATGTGTAATTTATGCATATGTTGCATGGGGAGTAAATGGCATGACATTTTTTTGTAAATGAAAGAATTAAAAACTTAGTAAGGTAGGCAGACCATGAGGCAGAGAAAAGTAGAAGTGTTACATGTATTTTAAACTTTTTAGGAAAAATTAAGAATCTGCTTCAGCCCCCTTTTTTGGGGGAAAAAATTGCTCAGTACTCCCCTCACAATAAAAACTGTAGTCCAGGATAAAGTGTAGGTATCTGTGTTTTTCCCCCAGCTCCCTTGACTCTTGCCAGCCCCCTAACACTGAGCTAGAGTGTGCTACTCTGGTGTAGTTGGAGGAATCAGGTATCTACGGCCAATGAGGAGATTGGAAAAGATTGTGGCTTGTTTCAGCATGCTTTCTCAGGAAGAGCATGGCTGTTTTCATAAGCATTCTTGTAAGGAGAATTGTTACCCAATAAGGATCGTACAATTTAGATAAAACCATGAAATCGAATCTTCCTCATTGACACTTGGGAGCTCTGGTGGTGCAGTCATTACGAGTTGGGCTGCTAACCTGAAAGTCAGCAGTTCAAAACCACCAGCTGCTCCTCAGGAGAAGTATGGGGCTTTCTACTCCTGTACAGAGTTACAGTCTTGGAAGTCCACAGGGGCAGTTCTCTCTCTCTCTCTCTTTTAATCATTTTATTGGGGGCTTATACAGCTCTAATCACAATATATAAATACATACATTGTACCTTTTAAAAAATTAGGGGCTCACACAACTCATCACAGTCTGTACATATATTCATTGTGTGAAGTAACATTTGTACATTTGTTGCCATCATCATTCTCAAAACATTTGCTTTCTACTTGAGCACTTGGTATCAGCTCCTCATTTTTCCTCTCCCTCCCCAGTCCTCCCTGCCTCATGAATCCTTGATAATTTATAAGTCATTGTTATTTCATTATCTTTTTGGGGGGGCATAACTGCTCTCTGGTGGTCGTTGGAGCTACCCAGCCTTGCTCCTGAGAGCTGCTGCTGGATTTGAACCGCCAAACCAGTGGGCTGCAGTCTCACCCTCAACCACTATGCCACTGGGGCTCAGCCCCTATTTCATTATATCTTACACTATCTGACTTCGCCCTTCACCCACTTTTCTCTTGTCCATCCCCCAGGGAGGAAGTTATATGTAGATCATTATAATTGGTTCCCTCTTTCCATCTGACCCTCCCTTCACCCTCCTGGTATTTCTGCTTTCACCACTGGTCCTGTGGGGTTCATCTATCCAGGATTCCTGTGTTTCCAGTTCCTACATGTACCAGTACATCCCCTGGTCTAGTGAGATTTGTCAGGTAGAATTGGGATCATGTTGGTGGGGGGTGGGGTGGCAAGCATTTAGGACCTAGAGGAAAGTTGTATATTTCATCATTGCTACACTGCACCCTGACTGGCTCGTCATCTCCCTGTGACCCTTCTGTCTGGGGCTGTCCAGTTACCTACGGATGAGTTTTGAACCCTCAATCTGCACTCCCCCTCATTCACAATGATTTGATTTTTTTGTTCTTTGATGCCTGAGACCAGATCCCTTCGACACCTGATGATCACACAGGCTGATGTGCTTCTTCCATGTGGGCTTTGTTGTTACTGAGCTTAAGGCCACTTGTTTAAGACTCCAGATGCTGTATCTTTTGTTAGCCAGGCACTATCAGCTTTCTTCACCACATTTGTTTATGCACCCACTTTGTCTTCAGTGATCACATTGGGAATGTGAGCATCATGGAATGCCAGTTTAATAGAACAAAGTATTCTTGCATTGAGGGAGTACTTGAGTGGAGGCCCAATGTCTATCTGCTACCTTAATACTAAACCTATAAATATATGCACATAGATCTATTTACTCATCTTCAACTATAAATATATTTACATATGTACATGCCTGTATTTTGACCTGTATAAATGCCCTTTGCCTCCTTTTTCTTTCCTCTATTTCCTTTTACTTTCCTCTTGCCCCACTGTCATGCTCAGCCTTCATTTGGTTCAGTTATTCCTCTTAGTTACATTACCTCTGATCAAGCCCTATCAGGCTTTCTACACCCACCTTGCCACCAATTTTAGATCACCTGTTATTCCCTTGTCCCTGGGTTTGTTAGCACCACTTCCTCCCCACCTTCTCCCTCTCCCATGTCCTGCTGGAGCCGTCATTCCACAGGGACAGTTCTAACCTGTTTGGTAGGGTCACCGTGAGGCAGAACTGATGAGATGACGGTGAATGAGAGCCAACACTGTCATAATGTAGGCAGATTTTGTTTACATGTTATTGCAGCTTAAATATATTTTGTAATTGTCATTTTAAGAATGATTTTGTAAAATACATTTGCTGCTTTGTTTTCAGTTTTTAATGCAGTGGCTTTCACACTTGTTCAAGTGGTAGAACACCTGGAAATGGTGGTATGCTTTGTGAGATACTGTGAACTGCTAATATGTTTAATTACATTAAACAACTGAAGTACAGGCAGTCCCTGATGAACAAGATCCATTCCTAAGTGTGTCTTTAAGTCGAATTTGGAGGTAAGTCTAAACAGGTGCACGTGGCTGTACTGACTTTAGTGTATCGACTTAAAAGCTGTTCGCTCTCCTTCACTGCCACCTCATTAAAGAGACTTAGAGCTGGAGATGCAGCAAGTGAAGGCGAGGGTGGTGAAGAATTTGTTGTGAGTAGGGGTGGGTTCGGTTGTTTCAAAGTGAGCGCCAGTTTATATAACACTAAAGGGCAATTGCAAGTTGTTAGTAAGTGGGGACATTGGCAACCTGGGGGCTGCCTGTATAGTTTCACTCGCCGTAAGTATGACTTAAATGAATGCAGTTCCACTTAGTAGTTCGAGACATCTTTAATGAGCAATTGCATGTCATTAAAATGATAACTTCTTAATGAGAGTGAGGCATAGAAGAACTAGAAGAACATATCCCCCTCAACCCTCAATAGTGTGCAGACTCTAACACTAGGATTACGTTACATATTAATTTGATAAATTTTTATTTCCTCAATGAAAGTTACAAACTCCACTTACATTTACCTCCTACCATTTATCCTCTTAACAAGATTCGTATATACCCATATTTATTTTATGTAAGCCTTCTAATCTCAAAATTCTGTGTGGTATACCTAGCTCTACAGATATGTCACTTTGACGTGAATGTAAATTGAGTACTAATCAGTATTTTGATTTTATCCCTGAAAGAATTAATTTTGTAATAATATAAATGTAGCCAGGGCTGAGCCCCGGTGGTGTAGTGGTTGTGCGCGGGACTGCGGCCCACTGGGACGAAGGTTCAAGTCTAGCAATGGGGCTGGGCCTCCTACTCCCACCACTAGAGAGCAGTGATGCCCCCCCAAACAAACAAACAAACAAAAATAAGAATATAAATGTAGCCAAGCATTCTTAAAAAGTAAACATCAAATGTAAAGATAAACAGCGCAGCAGAGATTGTCCTACTGACCGACCCAAACAACCCTTCCAATACATAGAGCTATTCTCTAAGTGTTGTAAAATATTAAATGTGAACTTTGTATAAATATAGAGTATCATATAGTTTAATTTATAAGTTAATAGTGTATAATTATGTTTTAAAAAATAAAATAAGTTTTTCAAAGAAAATGTGGGTCTCGTTCACATGTCAATTTGACATGTGACCTTAGAGATAGGTATGTAAGAAATGTCTGTAAAGATTGGTTGTAGATGTTCAGTGGGAATTGGAATGCTTTTAACTATTGATCACATGTCTAAGTAATTTTTAAAGTAGTCTTACTACCTTCTGAGCATCACCATACATCTTCTGAAAAAGACTTGGGGGTTAAAAGTATGTAGAGTAAACATGATAAGCAATTTTAAGAGGCATATGCGGCATAAAATTGAGAAACATTTTCTAAATGTCGGCTGAGCCCCGGTGGTGTAGTGGTTGTGCGCCGGACTGCGGCCCATTGGGATGGAGGTTCAATTCCCGCTCACAGGAGCAAAGGCTGAGCCTCCTACTCCCACCACCAGGGCAGTGATGCCTAAAAAGAAAAAAAAGTATGTAGAATAAACATGATAAGCAATTTTAAGAGGCATATGCGGCATAAAATTGAGAAACATTTTCTAAATGTCAACTAAAAAGACAGGATATTGTTTTTGAATTTATAAAGAATAATATTTTAGAAAATGTTTGCACAGGGTGAGGGTAGTGGCTATTTATCTATTCATTTAATGTTTAGGAAATGTCTATAGTTATGATCATTTTGAAAATTGAAAATAATTGACATTTCTCAGAAAGCCTTTTATTTCAGTTATTTTTCTCATGGAAATTTTATGTTTTAATACATTTCTAATGGCTTTAAATGGTTTTCAGCCATGAAATATCATTATAAATTAGATTATATTCCATTAATGCAATATCTGGAAGATTCAAAATTATGCCTTTTTTAAAGTTTTAATTTTACTGTATTAACTGCTTCAACTTTTAGAAGCAGGGACCTTAATGAAATTTAAAGTTTTCTTGATATGAACTATTTTATATTCTCTGAAACAAAGTGAACTTCAGATTACTCAGTCATTTATAAGTAAACATTTTTTAAGTACATGCTTTATGTTGGGACCATGAGGATGGTTAAAACTTATTAAAACCCCATCTTGATGCTTTTCTCTATAGTAGGAATATGTTTGGGGGAGTATATCTATATGAGTCTTGGTGACATAGTTGGCAACAATTTGGGCTGCTCACTGCAAGGTCAGTAGTTTGAAACCAGCAGTCACTTATAAAGAGAAAGACGAGGTTTTCTACTGACTTAATGGTTTGCAGTCTTGGAAACCCACAAGGGAAATTCTACTTTTTTCTTATGACTCAATGGCGGTGAGGTTTTTACATTTGTGCATGAAGGGGGTCTTCAAAAAGTTCATAAAAATGCACAGTATGAAAAAAATGCACATTTTTGGTACCAAAATAAGCTTGGACTAACTTGTTAAGACCTGTCTAAACAGGATCTAGACATAAAATAGCAGTTTGAAAGAATCTCTATCAGAGCAACATAGATTCCACTACATTTTCAGTAAGAAAACATCAAATTTATGGTGATACTGGAGTAGAAGAAACCATTGAAGTTTTGCAAAAAGGTTATGGGGCAGCGCTCCATTCCCTTCCCCCAGTCAGCAATCTATAAATAGATAGCTTGTTTTAAGAAGGAACAAGCTGATGTAGAAGATGAAGCCCATGTGGCAGACCATTCATATTAATTTGTGAGAAAATGATCTTGCTGTGCCATAGTTGAAAAGGACCTATGATTAACAGTGAAAACAGTAGCCAACACCATAGACATCTCAATTGGTTCAGCTTACACAATTTTGACTGAAAAATTAAAGTTGAGCAACTTTTCTGCTCAATGGGTGCCCAAACTGTTGTGTCCACATCAGCTGCAGACAAGAACAGAGCTTTCAACGGAATTGAAATGGAATTCTTCAAAGATTTTTAACAGGAGACATGAGGCATGGCTTTACAACCCTGAAGACAAAGCACAATTAAAGCAATGGTTATTAGGATGTAGATAATGACCTAGTCAAAACAAAAATTGACTTGTCGAGAGCAAAGGTCATGGTAACTAACAGCTTTTTGGGATTCACGAGGCATTTTGTTTGTTAACTTTCTGGAGAGCCAAAGAATGATAACACCTACATATTGTGGGAGTGTTTTGAGGAAGTTAGTCAAAGCGTTAGCAGTAGAAAAGTTGGGAACATCTCACCAGCGTGTTTGCTCTTTCAATTCATCAAGGAAGGGCAATTTTGCAAGACAGTCCTGATAGGACTTTTTTGCCCCCTGATTTCTTTGGGCACCCATTTTTCTTCAATTAATAATGTAAGAAAGACTGTCTTGACATGGTTAAATTCTCAGGATACTTGTTTCCTTGGAAATGGACTAAATGACTGGCATCATTGCTTACAAAAGAGTCTTGATCTTGATGGAATTTACATTGAGAAATGGATATATATATATATATATATATATATATAATCCTTTAATTTCACCTTCTATGTACATTTTAGAATTTCCTTAATGTACACACACATACACACGCACATGAATGAAATTTTAAAAGTTTATAGAAAAATAGGACAGAGTAGGTGCTCTCTTGGGTTTTAGAGGCTCTCCGTGTTTATGGGAGCTGACAGCCTCATCTTTCTCCTTTCAGTTAGTGCTGAAACCATAACCCATGATGTGGGTTTGATTTAGTTTTGGTGCATGACCTGGAAGTGGATGACAAAGGTAGTGGTGGAGGTCGAATAAGGTATGAGTGTATTGAATGGGGGAGAGACTTGAGCTTATTTTAAAGGCACTAGAAGGTTCTATGTTAGAGAGGTGGTTTGAAAATAGGAGAACAGAGAAGTCAGTGAAGAATGGAGAACTATGGATACAAAGCATAAGCAGAAAGCTTTGCATAGGTAAGGAGGGCGGCTGTTCTGTAACTGAGAAAGGAGTGTGATAATGGTGAATATTTTTTATATGGATGCCGGACTTTCTGTTGAGGGTGAAGAGATGTGTTCAAC
>PVJH01019093.1:0-43650 GCA_004026705.1 Nesogale talazaci
AAAAAAATATGGAAAAGAAAGGGGAAGGAATAATGTAAGCCCATTTTATTGCTTCTCTTCCACCTTCTCCTTGGCCGCCTCGCCTTCGGGCGCCTTGGTCCCAGAAGCCTCTTCACTGTCCGCCTTCACAGAAAGAGCTTGGAGCTTCTCAGTCACCTCTGCGTCCGTTTTCCCTGCCCCTGCTGAAAGACAGGGTGAGCAAACAGGCCGTGGGACCGGGCCAGACCAGACGCGTGGCACTGCTACGAGGTGCCCGTGTCACCACCCCGTTCTGGCTCCCCGCACTGGTTCGTTCTTAGCCTCCGGCCGCAGAAAGGGTGAGCCTCAGGCTTGTCGGTGAGCTGCTGGCCGCAGGGGGCACAGGCGGAGGCTGCCGGCAGCAGCTCGGGGCAAACTCCCCAGAAGTCACTTGTCTACCACAATTGTGACATGCTCTCTCCAGAACAAGCCTGTCTTTGCCCACAACACCTGGCTGAGACACCCCCACCCCCCCAACCCTCAGGAAGCTGTGGCTTTGGGGTACTTCAACCTGGCCCAAGCAAACACTGCGTGTAGGCTGGGATCCCAGCTGAGCACCACGCCTGGCTCCCTGCACCAACTGCCCCACCCCCTGACCAGCGGGAGCCTACTGGACGCACACATGTCCCCAGAGAGCTGTACCGCCTCAGATAGGCCAAGACACTCACAGCCAACCGGGAGGTTTCTCTGGCAGACAGAAAAAGCACCTGGCTGAGGTTGGCAGCCAGGTGCAGAGTGTGTCTGCAGGGAGCTCCCTTCCACCCCCAGCAACAAGTCACCTTTCTTTTCTCTCTCTTCAATCTCTTTCCTGCACTCTTCAAACTTTGTTTTGAATTTCTGTGCGTCTGAAGAGAGAAGAGACAGGGGTCTTTAGTGTCCTGAGCAGGCCTGGTGCATTCCAACCCGTCTGACAAAGTGGGACTCACGTTCAGGGCCTCAAGGACAAGCTGGACTATTGACTATGACTATTGGCTTCCCCACCGTGGCTGTCCAGTGGCCATCTGCCTCCTTCCCTGACTTGCCCGAGACTGGGCAACTCTCTCCCTTCATGAGATTCCAGAACAACTCTGGACGGCAGATAAAAGCAGGGGATCTTGGGACACCAAGTGGACTTCTTCCACAGCAGGGCCCTCTGGGTTGCTGTCCTACCTGGTCCCTCCAGGACCACTGGGCACAGCATTAAAGAAACCAGAACGGGAAATCAGAAAAGATCCTCTAAGTGAGGCGAGCTCAGTCTGAGTCCTGTGTCAGATGAGGATGCACAAGATGTGCAGCTGGCCGAGATCATGGACCGGGGGTGGGGTCCCATGGGCTGGGCTCCATTTCTAGATGCTGAAGAAACGTTAGGCTGAGTAGGAAGCTACCGTGCCTGGCAGGTCAAGTTTCCTTGTCCTGGCAAGATGGTCAGACTGCCTCTCATGCTGAGAGGTCAGTACATGGCTTGGGCCAGCTTGGAAGACCCGTGTAGCCACATCTCATAGCTCACAGACCTGCCCTCATGCCAAGTCACTTACTGTTAATTCTGAACCCCCTCCCCCTGAAGCCATATTTCCAAGGTTTTAAAAGTTGGCAGGAAAACTCCAGCAACGAATCCCACGGTTCCATGAACTTTCTGGTGCCCCAGCGGGCTCCTCCCCACCTCCCGGCAGCCACCCAGCGTACTCTCAGCGTTTAGAAACCGGATGGCCAGCAGCTCTGGCTTGGGGCGCTCATCGGCGAAGTCAGCGTGGGTGTTCCAGACCCACGCTCGGTCACTGCCTGCGTTCGGCTTCAGCTCCATCAGTGGGGTGACTGGAGAGGAGAGAGGCAAGAACCGTGAATCCCGCGGAGACCACCATGGTGTCCCTCCACTGGGCACAGCCAGGCTCCATCAGCCTGGGGTGGAAGTGCAGCTGTGGAGGGGGAACTCAAGAGGAAGGAAACCCAGGAGCCTTAAGACACTCACACTCTGTGTCCAGAGACCACAGTAGACCAGAGAGCCCTCATCAGAGGCCTGGGGCTCAGAATGCTGAGCCCTGGCCACACCCACCCCAGATCTGGGCACGGAAACCACTCCGAGAGCAGCCGCTGGGGTTTGCAGCCATTGGCTCTCTCTGCCCCTACCTGTGCCCGTGCCCCCGGCTCCCACTTCTTCCTCTCTGAACACAGAAGTGGATGCCCCCCATCCTGCCTGGGACAACTGCGACTCACCAAAAAAACATCTGCCTCTGGCCCAGGCTTTGGGGAAGCCTTAGGGATAAAGTGACCAAGTGGAGCCAGGGAAGAGCGAGATCCAGCACAGGCTGTGCACCAGGACCTGCTGTGCATAAGTACGTCCAGCAAAAGCAGGTGCCAACTTGAATGGGACCAAGGAATGAGTTCTGAGGTAGCCAGTCACCACTTCTGAGATTCAGACTCTACAGTACCAAGGCATGTCTCCACCACCAGCTAGGTCTCCGATGTGAATCCCACCCATGGGACACCTGAGTCAGGGCAGTCAGCACACAGACCTCCCCTGCACCTGCCAGCTGGGTCCCCACCCCCTGGGCTCAGCAGCTCCAGCACCTACTATAGTGGTTGGCACATATCTTCAGGGTCTTATCCCTGCGCATGAGCAGGCGGATGCTCCCCTTCTCCTTGTGCTTCAGGAGCTTCACATCGCCTGTCCCCCGCTCCTTCCACTCCGGGAGGTCGTTCTCCGAGGCAAAACGGTACAGCTTTGCTCGCCTGAGAGACAGAACATGTGCGTGAGATAGCAAGGCCATTGTAAGACTCACTTCATGTTGTCATAAGCTTCTGCCTTCAATCCCCACTGGGCAGTACAGGTTAGCTTTATCAGTGTTCCCAAACACTTTTTACTTTGTAACAATCTTCCCTTCAGCTAGAATTTAAATGAAACATAATTACAGTGGCAACATTCTCCCCAATGTCATGACCAGCACAGGAGGGGCCAGTGGGCTAGACTGGGCCAGGTCAGAAAAGCATGCTTCTGTCTGGACACCTGGACCATACACATGGCCTCTGCTAGGGCACCCACACTCCCTCTGGCCCGCTACTCCAATGTCCTGCCCAGGTGTACCATCACCCATCCATGCCAAGCAGCCTGGTCCCCCAGAGCCTGCCAGGAGCCTTCACCTCAGGGTTATTCCCAACAACCAGCCCCGCTCCCCAGCTTTGCTGTACACGTTTTCTTCCAGGGCAGTTGTGGACACGGTGAGCTCTACCAAGAGGATGAAGAGCAGTGGGTTAAGCACTAGGACTGCTAACCACAAGGCTTGTGGTTCGAACCCACTAGCTGCTCAGGAGAAAGACTGCCTGCCCCCATAAAGGCCGACAACTTTAGGAATAGGGACGCTAAGCTGAGTGGGACTTGGACAGCAGCAGGTTTGGGTTTTTTTAGTGCCCTCGCCAAATTCCTGAATAAGACAAGACAAATCCCTGGGGGCTGTACCCGAGTGAGGACCAACTTGCAGGCTGGGCTTCACTTCCCGCAGAGAGCACCCCCACCCCACCCCACCAGGCATCATCAGCTTCCAGGGCTGCAGCATCATTTCCGGGCAGGGGAGCACTCTAACAAGCCAGGGTCTGCAGGACACACACCGTTCTCGGAGACCCAGGGGGGCACAATGCTTAATCCTTGAATGGGTGGGCGTTCTGAGGTGGTGACAATGGCCTCTGCTTCCTCCCTGCACTCCAAAGCCAAGGGGTCAGGGGTCCTTGACAGGAATAGGGATGAGAGTATGTCTTGGGAAGGATTCGGAGACTCCACTAAACTGGAAGGGGGACGACTACATACACCCTTCTTCCCTTGCCTCCCGGTCCATGAAGTCTGATAATTTCGAATGTGGTGATAGCTGGCCCAAGTGGCAGTCCTGAGACTTTGTCCGGTGGCCTGCTGTAGACATCACTACACAGGCTTTTCTTTAAGAACATGTGGGCTGCAGGCCTCTTGGGAAGTCACCAGAATGCCTGCTCCCACCCTCCACCCCCATTACTTTGCTCCATAATCAGTCCTGGTCTAAAACAAGCGGGAAGACTTCCTCGGTGCCAAGCTGCACAAGGGGCCCCAAAAGATGCCCAGCTCAGTCCAGAAAGGGGGGCAGAGGAGCCCAGGCCAAGAGAGCACCAGTGACGAACCCCCAGAGAGGGCCAAGCCCCCGATAAACCTGGGTCAGAGGGCAATGGTGAATTTCTATCTGGACCCCACTAGTACAACCCCAGGCCCTTTATCCAAACACCTCAGACCTACCCCCCGTGCACGGTGACTCACAGCAACCCTGCCCGAGGGAGAACTGCTCCCTGGAGTCTCTGAGATGGCCCACCTTTAGGGGGAGCGGATGGCTCCACCTGCACCCCAGGGCGCCTTCTAATACCTCAGGTTCCACTAGAAAGGCCAAGGGTGCCGACTCACATTTTAAAAAGCTCTTCTTCATCTTCCTCCAGCGTCTTAATTTCTTGTTCAGGTAGGGAAACAATCGGCTCGAACTGGGGGTCGTGGTTAGACTCATCTAGGTTTTCGGTGGTGTCCCGATCCTCATGCAATTCCTGCAGGGAGAACACGGTGCCCCCACAGACCCCAGGCTCCAGACTGAGTGTGGGCCTCCCGCCGCGAGCCCGGAGCTGTTGACACCCAGAGGCGTGCACTAAAAGCTGAGCTCTAGCCACTCTGTGGCATGGCCCTTCAAAAGGGTGGCGGGGAAACATGATTCCAAGGTGTTTTGAAATCCCCTAGCTATGAGGGGCACGCAGGATTCCAGTCCCTTTTTTGGATGCCTCAGGTAGCCAACGGACGAGGGTGCCCCAAACTCAGCCTCCCACTAACTGAATGGCCAGGGCGCAAGCCACTCATGCCTCCGCCCGTCAGTTTCCCATCTGTACAATGCAGAATGGGCCAGAGTACAGAGGACCTTAAGGAGCATGTCACTCTTAGGAGAGGTAAAGCAACCCTTAGTCTTCTCCCTGGTAGAAAATAGTCACACTCCGCTTATGAGAGAAAAAAAACAGACACAGAATGTGCTACGAATGCTGGCTTCTTTCCTCTAAAAGGTAAAAACAAAGCAAAACAAAACGAGGCGTTACTCAAGTTGCATTTACAATTGCCAGCAATTTTACCTGGCCTTGGAAAGTGAAGGTGACCAATGTCCAAAGCAGCAGGGATTTTAGTCACATAATGCAGCTAAAGCAGTCAAGGGCTGAACTAGTCAAAAATGCCGAGAGCAGTCTACCACTGGCTGAGGCAATTCTGTTACTGGTGAAAAACTACACCAAGATGATCGTGCTCTGACAGCAACCCAGGCACAACGACGCAACACTCCCCGGTGCACCATCCCCAAAGTGCTGCTCTGCTGTGTCCACTGCAGCCACAGCACCCAACTATCTTTCCCTTTTTTGCTGACCTTCTATTGACCAAGCGGACCGTCCTTCTCTAGAGACTGGTCCCCCCTGGTGCTCCGTCCTAAGTACCGAAGACACAGTCATGCTCAGAATATACAAGAGTACATTTTTAAAAGTTATTGCTACAAAAGTCGTAATATTAAGCAACATAAAAAAATCAACTATTATTTCTCAACCTGTTCTTCACTTAAACTTACTCATGTCTAAAGGGTGACTCTTCCCCAAAGGATTACTGGCTCTTTGATGCACATTCTGCAAAAGCAGACATGTCCGTACCCTTGAGGGACTTAAAAGGTGGTCCCTTTCAGTGTGCTTTGCATTTAGGAAGCAAAAGGATGCCTGAAGAGGCAAGCTCAGAGCTGTCGGTGAATGAGGCCAGGTTTTCAAATGAAATTCTTACAAGGAAGTCCTTGCTACCCTTGAAGGGTAAGTCGATACATTGTCTATTTCTCCCCCAACAGTTGATTTTCTTAAAACTCCTTTCCAATAAGCCCAGGATCATCCTACACCCTTGGAGAAAACCCGTGTTAAGAGGATCCCTTTGGGATCCCCCAAACCAGTTATCACAAAACCCTCTGAGCTGACCTCTCGGCCTTGAATGTAAGTGGTCCAGGAGCTGTCTGAAGCCTGATGATTTTGGGGGGAAAGTACGCTAAAGGAGAGTAAGAAAGGCTACCATTGAGAACGTGATCAATCACACTTACTTAAGCTTTGTTTGGGATAAACATGTACCAACTGGAACCCCGGGCACAAGGCCGAGCGTGGAGGAAAAGGCTGCTCCTCCCCAGAGCACCGCAAAGCCCCCTGAAGCAGACAGACACTGACACACCGGATGAAATCCCCATGACTCAGACAGAAGCCCTTCCTCGTCAACTTTTAGCTCTGTATCCCGAGTGGTTCTCCAACCGGAGGCCTCCACGGGCCTCCTTCCCACGACACCAACTTTCTGCCGAGATTGAGGAAAGGGGGTGGGGGGGGGGAAGGAGTCGCGGCACAAACCGTTCTATCAGGTCCAAACGTACAGGGATTTGGACTACAAAAGGTTCGGGATTGACGGGACACGGGACCTGGCGAGGTGAAGAGTCGGAAGCAGCACCGGGGTTGCACTTCCAGACACGAGCTGGGGGAGACTCCCCCCCCCCCCCCCCCCCCCCCGTTTTGCTACTTTTCCTCTGACGGCTCCGACAGCACTGCGGTTCTGCCGCCGGGCAGGCACGGGCGCCCAACACAAAGCCGCCGCCGCCGCCCTGGGCCGAGCTTCCGCTCGCAGCGGCCTACGCGGGCGGTTCGGGGCCGGGCAGAATGAATGAAGGGCTGCGGGGGCGGCCCAGGACCCAGGTGTGCGCCATCGCCCGCGATCCCGCCGGCGGGCCGCGCCGGAGGCCCCCGGGGGCCCGGCTCCCGCCCCTGCGGCGGGCGGCTCCGCGCCCCGCCAGGCCAGGGGAGCCCTGCAGCCCGGCCTGCGATCCCGCCGGCGGCGCCAAGGTCACTCCGGGGCCCCCGCCGCCCCTAGGCCCCGCGCGCCCGGGGCCGCCAGGCCGCGCACCCCGAGTCGGCGGCCCCGAGGCCCGCGTCCCGTAGGCCCAGCGGCCACAGGCGGCCGGGGGTTGGCCACAACGGCGCGGGACCGCCCACGTGGCCGCCGCTAGCGGCCCCGGCCCCCGGGTCCCCCTCCGCCCCGACCCCGCCCGGGTCCGGCCCCACCTTAGTGGCCGCCATGGGGGTGCGGCGGCGGCGATGTGGGCTCGACGGGTGCGGTCGTCGCGGGCTCCGCGGCCTCTCAGCAGCCGGCCGTCACTCCTTCCCTCCGCGTCTGGCGCCGGCGCCTCCCGCCCGCCCGCTTTTCACTCCGCCCCACGACCCGAACCCTGACCCCTGACCCCGGCGGCGGGAAACGCGGCGCGATTCAAAACCGGCGCAGCTTTATTGACTCCGGCTGAGGACACTTATTGTCCGGCCCGCCCCGCGCTTCCCGCCAAAACGCGCGCGGCGCATGCCCGCGGCGGGAGCGCGCCCTCCCGGCGGCCCCTGCGTCCACTTCCGCCCTGAGCTGCGTCCTCTCCGCACGCGGCGGGGGCGGGGCGGGGCGCGGCGAGGGGAATCGGCGCCGAGGGGACGTGATGACGTCCGCGGAAGCCGGGACAATAGAGGCGCGCCGCGGGGGCGCGCGCGGGCGCACGGGAGAGCTGGCTGCGAGACAGAAGCCTCGGCGCGGGCCCCTGGCGGAAGGCCGCGGCCTACCCACGCCGGAGACCCCCGCCTGAGACGTGCGGCTTCGCGTGCCCTGGCCCGCCCGCCCTGCCGTTGCCGCTCCCCGAGTGTCTCCCGGAAGCCAGGCGTGAGGACGTGGCAGCAAAGCCAGCAGCGGATGATGAGCGACGTGCTGGCTAACCAGGTAAAGCGCAGGGAGCCCGGGGCGGGAAGGTGAGTGACGAGGGGCTGGGGAAGGGCCTGGGATGCTGCTGGATTCGAGGCTGCGGCCGCCGGATCAAGTGGCGGGCACTCGCTGGGCGCGGCGCCGAGCGCGAGAACGAGGCGCCCCCGCTCTCCTCCGCGCAGGACCCCGAGCCCATGGAGGGCGACGGCCAGCACGGCGACGAGCCAGCCCAGGGCAGCCCGGCAGCTTCGGCCTCCCGCGAGGAGGCGGGCGCGGCCGCGGAACCGGAACCGGGCCCGGGCCTCTACAGCTACATTAGGCACGACCTGTTCACCTCCGAGATCTTCAAGGTGGAGCTGCAGAACGTGCCGCGCCACACCAGCTTCAGCGACGTCCGCCGCTTCCTGGCCCGATTCGGCCTGCAGCCGCACAAGACCAAGCTCTTCGGGAAGCCCCCAGGCGCGTTTGTGACCTTCCGTAGCGCGGCCGAGCGGGACAAGGCCCTGCGCGTGTTGCACGGCGCCCTGTGGAAAGGCCGCCCGATCGGCGTGCGCCTGGCCCGGCCCAAAGTGGACCCCATGGCCAAGAAGCGGCGACTGGAAGGGGAGGGGGAGCCACAGGCCGCGTCCGTCCCACACGTGGCCGACGTGGTGACCCCGCTCTGGACTGTACCCTATGCCGAACAGCTGGAGCGGAAGCGGCTACAGTGTGAGCAAGTCCTGCAAAAATTGGCCAAGTGAGTCCAGAAGCCTGGGTCTGCCCTGTGCAGAGTCATGTGGGGTCTCAGCAGGGGGTGAGGTGGCCCCATCAGGGATCGGGGCTGAGCAGTAGGTGGAGTCGAACTGTGACCCAACCTCCTCTCCCTTAGGGAAATTGCAAGCACCAACCAGGGACTTTTGCCCTGGCTGTTCACACAGAAGCACAAGCACAACAAGGCCTGCTGCCCGCTGGAGGGTGTCCAGCCATCACCCCTGCAGGTCGGACAGCCCACCCTGAATGCTTTCCAAAGCCCCACTTGTCTGTCAGTCCCTCCATCCACTAACCCTGCTTCATGGATCCTCCCTGACTCACCACTGCTGAGGTTGAGGGCTGGTTGTTGACAGCAAGTCCTATGGAAAGCTGGGTCCCATTCATGACCAGGGCGAGGTCAGGCATGGCTCACTCTCTGCCCCTCTCACCATGCAGACGGAGTATCGGAACAAATGTGAGTTTCTGGTCGGCGTAGGGGTCAACGGGGAAGACAATACCGTTGGCTGCCGGCTGGGCAGGTACAAGGGCGGGACATGTGCCGTGGCACTACCGTATGACACCGTGCACATCCCAGAGGCCACCAAGCAGGTGGTGAGAGCTTTCCAGGAATTCATCCGGTGAGAACTCTTGAATGGACTGGGGGGAAAGTCCTACCCTGGCAGGGGTGGGGGGGGATGGACCTGGGGGACAAGCAGGGTCGGCAGCATTCCCATCCTTAGCCAGCAGAAACCAGGGACTCCACTGGGACTCACGACTGCTCTCCACCTTACAGGTCCACCCCCTACTCTGCGTACAACCCGGAGACATACGCAGGACACTGGAAGCAGCTCACAGTGCGGACGAGCCGCCGGAGCCAGGCTATGGCCATTGCTCACTTCCACCCCCAGGTACCAAGAGGAGTGACCCTGCAAGTGACAGGGTGCCCTGGCCACAGACATCCCCAGGGTGATCCCAGCCTGGATGGGCAGCAGCCCATTTTCTGACCAGGTCTTTTCTGCCGCCCACTCCAGAAACTAAGCCAAGAGGAACTGGTGGAGCTGAAGGCCTCCCTTGCACAGCATTTCATGGAAGGGCCTGGCAAGGCCAGTGGCGTGACCTGCCTGTACTTCGTGGAGGAGGGACAGCGGTGAGGAGTCCTCAGTGGGCAGGGTGAGCCTTTCTAAGGCTACTGACCCTGACTTGCCTTCCCCCACCCACAGAAAGACTCCCAGCCAGAAGGGGGTGCCATTGGAGCATGTGGCTGGGGACCGGTATATCCACGAGGACGTGCTGGGCCTGACCTTCCAGATCTCCCCCCAAGCATTCTTCCAGGTTGTTCCATCTTCCTGGGGATGTGAGGGCAGTCTTGGGTGGGTGGTGCTAACCAGAATAGACCTGAACCAAGTCCCCCTTAGAGGAAGCTTACAAAGAGCATTCAAACAAGGGAGCTGCTAGGTAAGGGCGATGAGATGGTAAGAAAGTCTCTTGAAGGTTCACGTGTATTCTGAAGTTGTGCAAAAGAGAAGCCAGGCAACCTGCTTCTGTAAAACCAGCCCTTCAAAACTCCAACACGAGTCATTGCAAGTTGGCGTCAGCTTCATGGCAACCAGGTTTTAAAGCTGTCCACATAGACCTCTGTTTTCAAGGGGATGGTAAAGGCCGGCCCCTCATGTCCTCAGCCCACTCCTGACCATGGGATGCTGAGTGGCCTTGTATTTGGTGGTACCCTTGTAGGTAGCCACTGCTTCCAGAATACGGAACAGGACAGAAGGTGGGGGACAGATATGGTGGTCATGAACATCCCACTTGGAGACAAGACCAGGGGCTAGCACCTCTGTTGTGACAGTGAAGGGATAGGGCAGAGCTGTTGGGGATCTGACGCGTTAGGAATCAGGGGTGGCATTTGAAGCCAATTGCCGGGTGTTCCGTGACTAGTAGGGTGGGCCTATGGGCTGAGATACTGCAAGGCACATAAGACCTGAAGGCTGGGGCCATGGGACACTGAGGACCCAGGGGTGCAGGACTCAGGGACCGTTCGGATGTCTGCGTGCTGTGGCCCCTGCAGGTCAACACCCCAGCTGCTGAGGTGCTCTACACTGCCATCCAGGACTGGGCCATGCTGGACGCAGAGAGCACGGTGCTGGACGTGTGCTGTGGCACTGGCACCATCGGCCTAGCCCTGGCCCGGGTGAGTGCCTGCCCCACTCAAGCACTGTCACCTGCCCTGTGGGAGAACGGTGTGAAGGTCTAGCAAAGTTTCGTTGTTGCCTACCCACCCCGGGGATCCCATGGGAAGGGAGCACCCACTCTACCGTCTTGTTACAGAAGGTGAAGAGGGTCATTGGGATTGAGCTCTGCCAAGAGGCTGTGCAGGACGCAAGAGTCAACGCTCAAATGAACGGTGAGCAGAGCTACCAGGCGGGAGGTAGGCCTGGAGGTCTGGACTCCCGTGCTGAATGCCACCCTGCCGTCCTGCAGAGCTCAGCAATGTGGAATTCCGCTGTGGGAGGGCAGAAGACCTGGTGCCCAATCTGGTCAGCCACCTGGGCCCCCAGCAGATTGTGGCCATCCTGGACCCCCCTCGTGCTGGGCTACGTGAGTAACAGCCTCCATTTAGGTGGGGTGTAGGATCCAAAACCTTTCTAGGTGACCCAACCCCACCTCCCTCAGATTCCAAGGTGATCCTGGCCATGCGCAGAGCAGCGAACCTGAAGCGGCTCCTCTATGTCTCCTGCAACCCCCGGGCGGCCATGGGCAACTTTGTGGAGTGAGTAGTAGCGTGGGTGAGCAGGGTTTTCCCAAGGGGGCTCTGAGTCGGCCCCATGTTTCTAACCCCACACCCTTCTTTTCCAGCCTCTGCCGTGCCCCTTCTAACCGGGTGAGAGGATTCCCTTTCCGCCCGGTCAAGGCTGTGGCAGTGGACTTGTTCCCACACACTCCACACTGTGAGATGCTCATCCTATTTGAGAGGGTGGAGCCCTCTAAGGGTGCAGGACCCCAGGACCCTCCCCCATCACCCCCATCACCCTCCTCCCCCACAGATGGCACGCCTCAGGAAGCTGGGCCTCCAGCTTCTTCCTAATCCCACTGTAGGAAACAGGCCCACCCAGCATTCTGGGGGTGGGAGGAGTGGGCAGTCCCCCAAGAAGGTGATATGTTTATTATGCCAGCCTGGTCAATAAACACATGTGAGGTTCATTGAAGAGTGGAGAGATAAAAGACTCCGTGAGCCTCCTTTCCAGTTCCCAGGGCTCTTGCTTTCTGGTCAGACCAGCATACAGCTGTCTTAGCCAGCTCCCTACTTGAGCAGGCAAGGCTCACTTCCTGCAAGACATGCCTGAGAAGCCACATGAACCTACTCGGAAGCAGCCCTGGGTGCTGGAGCAGCCCTGTGGAGATCCTGCCAAGCACTGATGCTCATTTGTTCAGATTCAGCTTTCTTCCTGCAGTCAGCATCATTGCATGTTGAACTAGAGGACAAGTTTGGATTGGCGCTGGACATCGGGGAGAATGTTGGACTTGTACAACACTGGGTTGGCATGTTTTCTTGATGTGCAGTTGCCCCTTATATACTTATACCCGAGTTTGTAGATTTGTTTCTTTAATGTACTCAGTATTGTGAGTGGGGTAATGGAGAAGTCATAAGATGGAGAACAAATGTTTGACCTCTCCCTCATGGTACTTTTCCTTGTCTACCCAGTTTTATCTGGGTATGTGAGCATGAGAAGTATGAAAATGTAAGTTTGTAACCCCACTTGCTTTCAGCCATTAAAGTTTGATTTTTAGAAAGCTTTGGAAAGATATGCTCTCCCCAGTGCTTTGGAGTACTCAGGAACCATGTCTTTGTCAGAAGCTGGAACCATGAAGAAAGCTCGGGGGACTGACTGTTAGAACCTATGGACAGACTGAATCGTTGCTAGGTGACCACCTGGATCTCCTTGAGTGGAAGTGGGAGAAATGGAGCACTAAGGAGACAGTTGAGTCTGACCACTGACACCTGTGAACTTGGTTTACTGGAGGGGGCACGGGACAACGACAAGCCAAGTGAGTTGACTGGTCCAAAGTTCCTGACCTCTAGCACAAGGGGGCTAGGCTTGCTAAGAGCCCATGATCTAAGGCATGCTGACCAATGGGCACCCTGTGGAGGCTGAGTGATGCAGTCCACGCTGAGTTGACCAGAACGTTAATGTGCCAACCTGGCTGATAAGCACATGGGGTTAATTGAAGGGCGGAGAGGAAAAAAGGCTGGGTTTCTAGATCTATCGTGGTAGGATCTACGACTATGCAGCCCTGGGTGCTGGAGCAGTGGTGTGGAGATGGTGCTGAGATGAGATGCAGGAGGAAAGCCCCATCAGTGAGCGAGGATGACTTTGTGGACTGGTGTTAGCCTTCTGTAGAACTGGGTTAGCGTGTTTTCTTGGTGTGCATTTACTCATACACTTGAGTTTCTCTGGATTTGTTTCTCTAATGTACCTAGACTAACACAGATGGCCTGGGCCCCAGCTCCCCACCCACCCTGCTTTGTCTAGCAGGACCCACGACAGGGCTGTGATAAAAAGTTGCTGAAGCTGGTAGTGTGTCTGTGTTGGATATTGGACTGGCACAGGGGCCTGCCCAACTCCTGGTCCGTAAGTGATAGAGTGGGTGTTCTGGCTCGCCCCCCCAATAGTTTGAGGAAAGAGACAGCAGGCAGGCTTCTTGGACAGTCTTAATTTATGGGGTCAGCCCCATAGGCTTCCTTCACAGCCAGGCCAGAAAGCCACCAGGTCACCATGGGCTATGCTGCACAGGGAGCCAGAACAACCCTTCCCCCCACCCCCAACCCCTCCAAAAGGCTGGCCCTGTCTCCTGGCCTCAGGAAACTGCTATTAGCTTTGGTTCACTAGGACCCTTCTGGCTGTTCTAAGGGAAACAGTCAAAGGATTATTCACGGCTACAGACAGAAGCAAGCGCAGAGCTTACAGGTCAATGGAGAAGCCCATGTCCAACCCATGGGCTCAAAGAAGGGATTCACTGTGGGTGCCCTCGTCCACCTGGTGCAGACAACGAGCACCAGCACCTGTGGGGTCTGGCTCTGGGCTCCTGCTGTAGCACCCACCAAAGGTGCGTGCACTTGGCACTCCAGCAGGCAGGCGGGGGGGGGGGGGGGGGGGGTTCAGTGCACAAATGGGTTGCCCTGAAGGTCTTTGTTACCGTTTTCTTCAACATCTGGAATCCATGTGCTAAAAATGCCTTCGTCCTGTTTATAGCTGCTACATTCTCCCACATGTACCAAGGTCTCGTCTTCTCCAAATGGTCAAATATAAATGTTTTAAAAATGGACAGATGAAGCTGGGTGTGCAGGAAACATTTGTAAAAACCCTCCCTAGGCAATGAAGGTGAGGGCACACTGGCCGAGGGGCTACGAAGCTGAAGGCGTTCCCATGGACCAGGAGTCTCAGGAGAACACTTCGGATGTAAAGCGCGTGCTCACTTTACATCAGGAGGGCTGCCGTGGCCCCTCTTCACTCATGTGGTGGCAATGATGGTTTCAGAGATGGGGTGGCCAAGCCCAGTATGGGTGTAACATTCTCAGCATCTGTCATTGCCCACCCTGGCACAATTGGGGACGGGCCCTGAGCAGGGATCTCACATCCCCAAGAGAGTTCTTCTGTCTGCACAGTGATGCTGCAGATGGCGCGTGCCCATCCTGTGCCTGCGGCTGCCCTTGCACAGAGCCACTGCCCTTCTGGACGTCAGCTGTGTGGGGAGGCTGCCAATGCGCTGAGGGGTGTGTGGCTGCAGTGGTGCCCCCATGCCTCAACCCAGGGCCCCTCACACATCCACGGTGCACAGGGGCTCGCTACCGGGCTGAGCGGATGCCACAATGGTCATTTTAGGCTTCTTCCGGGTCTCTTCCTGGAAGAACAACAGAGATGGGTGTGAGAGAAGATATACTGGAGGGAGATCCCAGCAGAGCAGGGCAAGGAGTTACTTCTGCGTCCCAGGGACATCACTGCCCACAAGGCCAAAGTAGGGGTACACTGAGTCCAACCCATGTGGGTCTGCCTTGCCACAGCCCTGCCGCAGCCGAAGACCTAGAGTCCTCTGAGCCCCACAGCCTTTTCCTAATCCGAGATAGGCATGTCCAGGATCGTACGCACTGAACACCACCAATGCCCTAACAAGTCACCCTGGCCTCTGTTCTCATGCTCCTCTTGGGGTAGTGAACCTTTCCCTTGGCCACTGGCTCTCTGAACCATGGTCTGGCGCCATCTCTCAAGAACTGCTGAGGGCCTGAGAAAGAAAAAGGCCCAGCACAGCTGTTTAGAGCAGGCTAGTGAGTTTACAGGACATGGCCCAGGCAGGTGTGGTGCCTTCACACTAGATGAATACCCTGAACTGGTTTTCACCAGCAGAGAAGGCATGGCTGGCTGCCAGCTGCTTGAAAGTAAAGCACCTTTCTTTCTAAAGAAGCTGTAGGAAAAGGCTCAAGGAGAAGTCGACTTCATCTGAATGACCAAGAAGAGACATTTTTTTGTTTGTTTTTTGGTTGGTTTGTTTTGTTTTGTTTTTGGGGGCGGGGGGGCATCACTGCTCTCTGGTGGTGGGAGTAGGAGGCCCAGTCCCACTGCTGGAATTGAACCTCCATCCCAGTGGGCCGCAGTCCCGTGCACAACCACTACGCCACCGGGGCTCAGCGCCCCAAGAAGAGACATTTTTAAGGCTACAAGAAGTTGATGACAGGCTGACAGAGGAGTGCAATTTTCCTCTCAGGTGCCAGACTGGGCATCCTGCTACTGTCAGAAGGGGAAAGGGGGAGAGAGGTGGAGTCCCTGGCCCTGACAGGAGGCCGCTGTGAGTCCCAAGTCTCAGATCCCAGACACTCACCCTCTCCTCTGCCAGCTTCTTCATCTCCTCCTGCAGTTTGTTCAGGATGTGGAGGTTGGGCTTATTCTTCTTGGCATACTGCTGGAGCTCGATCACGCTCTTGTCTGAGGTCTCCTGCCAAGTGCACAGAGGCCTGCCTCATTATGGAAGATCCACTGCACTGTCTGCTGGCCTCCCCCTCCCCACCCCCTTGACAGAGGCAGTGAGTGCACACACCTGTCAATGTGCCTTATTCTGCTATCTTCCTTGCCCCCCAGGAATGTCCTGATCCCCACACACAGAGCAGATCTGAGAACCAGACCCTTAGCTTCCAGTGGTCACCCCAGGTGGTCATGAGGTAGGGAGGTCAGTGAGAACCGCCCACACAACCCTCAGCTAGAAAGCCTGGAGCTAGCCACACTGTCCAGGGATGAATGCCCAGCACAGGGAGCCAGCCACACCCCACCCCAGGAGTTGAGTGCTTGGCATCCGCTACAACCTGCATGCCAAGAGCCAGTTGTCCTCTGCCCTTTGATCTTAAACCATCTTGATCAGAATAATCAACTGGATGAAGCCGAGAGCAACACTTGCCCCAAACCAAAAAAAAAAAACAGGAAAAGGGAGTGGGGAGGGGACACTCTAACCCCCACCCCCCCCGCCCAATACATCTGGAGGACACCAGGTATGCAGGCGTCAGGCTCTGGGGGCTAGCTCACAGGACCTGCACATCCTGTTCACGTACCGCTTACCACCCAGGCAGAGCCAAGTGCACTCTGGTTTTTCCCTCTGAAGCTGAGATTCCAAGAAAGTTAAGTGGAATTTAAATTTAAATGGAGTTTCCTTAACAAGGGGGCTTCAGAAAGAGAGTGGAAAACGAAAATGGAAAGGTGGAATTTTCTCTACCAGCTTCCCTGTCACATGGCATAGTAGCTGGAAGCCCCCAGGGCCACAGTAGGTGTGTGCCCTTCCCCCAAAGACAGTGAAAGGCTGTAGTCACACCCAACCCTGCTCTCCTGAGTGCCCACTCCACTGTCCGAGGCCCAGGAGAGCAGGACACTCTCTCTTCTGGGGTACAGTACACTCCACTTTCCTGGGGAACAGTAACCCTGAACACATAAGCAGCCTCCAGCACCCTAGTATTCCCCACCCCATCACAAAACCTGGTTGAAATCAGATTTTGGCGAACAGTTAACTCACTCACTGCCAGAAAATCACTTCTGACTCATAGCAAGCCTATGAACTGAGGAGAAAGGCTCCGGTGGGTTTCCAAGGTTATAAAGTCTCACAGGAGAAGAAAGGTCCTATTTTTCCCTATGGAGTGGCTGTTGGGTTTAAAGTACTCACCTACTGGTTAGCAGCCTACCACATAACTCACATCACCAGAACCTGCTGTGAAAACAGCAGAAATGGCAACTGAGACAAGATACCTGTGGTCTTCAGTTATAGGTACAACGGTGCCTGTCACAAGCAGGTGGCACCAGCTTATGGTGCCAGCTGGATGTACTCACATTAGCAAAGGGATGGCCCAATTCTAAAGAGGACCACCCTCCTTCCCCAGTACAGGGGCAAGCACCTTCAGGCCCATGGCTCAGCCACTGGACTGGCACAGCATGTCCCTGCAGCTGCTTCCGGCAGGCTGTGGTTAACACAAGCTCCTGAGCAGTGCCAAGCACAACACACACACACACGCACACCCCACATACATACCATACACTATAAACACAACACATGCACACCTAACATACAAGAAAGGAAACTCAAGGCCAGAGGCTGAGGTGCACACAGCCAGAGTTCCCATTGGTCCCTCTGCCTCTGGGCTTGGACACCATGACAGGAAGCAATCAGTGAGCTGCAGAAAGCAGCCGCCTGCTCAAGAGTGCCATTACCTGTTTGACCATCTTGCTGCTCTCACGGCCATACATGCGCAACAAGGAGCCCCAGTTCTTCACGTGGGGGTGCAGCAGCTGCAGGATCTTCTGGGAAGCCAACTGCTTGCCGACTCTCTTATTCTTACCTGTGAAGAGAAGGCAGAGTGGGGCAGTCTCAAACACCCACCGGCCCAGACTGGGGTGCTGTCCTATGGAGCCATGCTCTACAGTTGGGGAGAACGCTACTCTGCATTGGACACCTAGGTCCTCAGAACTGAACGAAGCCCCCTTTCCCCCCACAGCCATTCTGTGAAATAGCTGCAAGAGAGCTGAAGAACTGAAGGTCACACAGCAGGAGAGCCCCCTGACCCCACCTCCACCCCACTTTGAGACAAACAGACAAGCTGTGGTGATGTCAATGAGCACAAGGGCAAACAAGGCCTCCCCACTAAGCTCCTAGCTGCTGGGAGAAACAGAGGGAGGCCAGTGTATGAGCCATGCCTCAGGTGGCAGACATTGTGGATGGGACCATGTCTAGGCTCAGCTATGGTGGCTCAGGGGCTGAAGGCAAGGGTCAAGAAGTTTCTAGAGCCAGTATGCTGTCATCCCCAGTTCATGGTGACCACACTCTGCCTGGGATACCGAGAGAGAGAAGCATCCTTACACCACCCGCGCACGGTGTGCTTGCCACAGGCCATGACATATTCACTCTTCTGGTTTTTGCCAGGCACCACTTCAAACTTGATGGACGTGTCACCCATTCCATGGTTTCTTTAAGGAAGCACAAAGACAATGAAATGTGACCTGTGTGGTAACAGAACACAAATGGCCTTCCTGGGGAGGGCTGCCCTGGGAAAGGCCCATGAAGCCTTCCAGACACGCAGAGCGACAGCCAGCCATGGTGAGCCCAAACACACAGCAAAGCAGACACCCAGCATCCAAAGAAGCTCCCTCACCTCAGGGATGCAAGGTCCCCTGCTGACTCACCTCTTAAGGCACTCGTGGAGGATCTGATACGGAGACAACAGCCCGGCCTTGCTGGTCAGCTCATAGACCCGAGAGTCCTCAATACTGATGTGGTTAAAATACTACAAAACAAAGCCAGATGCTCCTGAGTGCTGGAGCCCACATACTGGCCTCTGGGTCGTGGTTCCCATGCTGCAGGCGCGTTGCCCTCGGGAGCTCTCAGCTCCTCTCACGCCTCCATTGCCTCCTAGACAGATGACAGCTGGCAAGAACATGCTCTACCCCCCGTGTCTGCCTTGCTGTCCATCTGTCTTTCCCACCATGCCCTGCTACCCTAGGAAGTGGACATGGACAGCCAAAGCTGAATGTGCCAGAGGGCGAGCCCTGCAGTGCAGGACTGCACTTGGGCCACCAGCTGGCACTGAGCAGCAAGGGTCTTTGCAGGGCGGAAGTCTGATCAACGGGGTGCAGTTTGTAAACTCCAGAAGAAAACACTGTGAGATTATAAAACACAGATGTTGGCTACAAAATTATGTGCTACAAAACAGTCACCTCTCTGAAAGCGGAGTCACCATCAGCAGAGACCAGTTTGCTGAAGCGCAGGGTGGGAAGGACAGGCCTGACCAGCTGCAGGCTGGCTCTGAAACCTAACCAGTCTGACAGAAGAACAGGACGGTTACAGCAAAGCTACTCAAGTTCAAGAACTAAGATGACTCATTATTGCTAGACAGCTGATTCTCCCCCAAATTCAACTCTCACAAACACCCCTGAAATCAAAAACCCAACAGAATGAGCTTTATAAAGCTCAACGAAATAATTCTGAAAGTGATCTGTGGGCTTCTGCCCAAGATGAGGGCCAGACAGACTGCACACCCTCCCTTACTACACACCAACTTCTTACTGTTCATTCTGAGCTGACTTTCGAAATCCAGCTAGCCAACCTGCAGGTGTCCCCTCCCCACCTGCTCCACTCGCACAGCATGCACGCAGGAAAAGCCCTCAAAATAGCCACAGGATAAGCTGCTGCATGGCTCAAACTGTGCGATTAGCAACAAAATGTATAAAGGGGACTTGACACCATCTCTTGTCTCTTAAAGCATAATGTTGCAAATGTTAACTAATCTGAATATCCTTATTATAAAGTTCCTGGATTCTCTGTATTTAAGCTCTGTGAAAATTTCCTTTTGCTCAGTGAAAATCCTTACAAGGTTCTCTTGTTTCTTCAGTAAGTTTAATTTTAAAAAATAAAAGTTATCTATGGCAAGGTAAGGGAGATACAATCACAATGCAAATGTGTGCATTTACATGTATCTTAAAGGAACAAAGCTGGTTGATGCATGTGATATAGGTGTAGGGACAGACAACAGCCAGGAGAATGGGGGAGAAAGGAGGAACCGATCACAATGATCTACATACAACCCCCTCTCTAGGGGGTCAGACAACAAAAAGGTGGGTGATGGGAGACACACACACTCCCAGAAACACACACACTCCCAGCCACAGACTTCCACACTGTACAGCGCAGCAGGCTCCCACCTCTGGTGCTGGGTTTGCAGTAGTTCAGCTTAAGTCCTGAGACAATCAGCTGTCCTCTTATTCTCACACAGATTCTGTGCACACAGGCTCCTGGGGGCAGACTTTAAGGCCCACAGACTCCCAGGTCCACAGACTCCCCAGCTTGGAAGGGCCGGAGGAGGACCACAGGGCAGGGTCAGTGTAAGACATGAAAAAAATAATAACATAAGTTATCAAAGTTTCAGGAGGGAGGGGAAAAATGAGCTGATACCAAAGGCTCAGGTAGGAAGAAATGTTTTGAAAATGATGATGGCAACAAATGTACGGGCTGAGCCCCGGTGGCGTAGTGGTTGTGCGCAGGACTGCGGCCCACTGGGATGGAGGTTCGATTCCAGCTCCATGGAGCAAAGGTTGGGCCTCCTACTCCCACCACCACCATCAGGGCAGTGATGCCTTAAAAAAAAAAAAAAAAAATGTACTAGACACAATGGATGTATGTTTTGTGATAAGAGTTGTAGGAGGTCCCAGTAAAGGATTTAAAAAAAAAAAAGATTCATGAAAGAGAACAGAGTCCAGATGGAGACCCATGCATTTTTTTAGGGGGGTGGTGGTGGGTGTGGTGTTAAATGCTTAAAATGCTCAAAACTGGAAATGAGCCGTGTCTGTTACTCAAGTGAAATGAAGACTAGGGTACATGCTGGTACAACCACATGGAGCGCTGTGCTGTGATTCAGCAGTACAGATGACCTTCATATCTATCAAGGGGCCCGAGACATGCATGGTTAAGGACTGCACTGCTAATCCCAGGGTCAGTAGTTCAAGCCCATCAGCCCCTCTACAGTCTGAGAAACCTCTGGAGCAGTTCTGCTTAGGGTCCTAGAGGAGGGTTCAGATACAGCTAGCATGGGCGATGGCATGGGCGATGGCATGGGCACAAGGCTGTATTGACTCTGGTGAGCCAACAGGCCAGAAGTGGTGACAGAAGTGGCAGCTCCCTGCCCCTCTCACTCAAAGGGTGGCAGTATGAAGGGTTTCCAGGGGGACTGCCAGAACTTCTGCACCTTGCTTGCAGTGGTGACCCAATGACTTTCCTTTTGTCAATGCCCATGAAACCTTACACCAAATATAGCCCATTAACTCTAAGTAAACTGAAGAAAATGAGAGGCTGTTTTGTTCACCTTTTCCTGAAACTGACCACACAAAGGCATTCTTTTGAGACTCTCCTTCACCATGGTGGCCAGTAAACCGAGAAGGAAGTAGTAGTACTCCAGGCTCTGTGGCCAGGACACAGAAGAGGCACTGACACACGGGCCCTTAGGGGGCATGCTCTCCTGCCTGCCACAGATCAGGGGGCCACCACCCTTCAGAAACAGCACCACCCCACTCCTTTATTCTCTCCAGATGGCTCAACCTGCTGCGCTTCCACACATAAGACTCACCACCCCACCTGTAAACAGTGGGCTCTCAGCTATTCACTGGCACTACAGGGGAGAGCCACCACACAGCTGAAGCAATAGCCTGCCACCAAGAGGCTGCTCAAGCCCAAGAATCTCCAGGGGGAGCCCGCAAGCACAGCACCAGCCTGCTAAAGCAGCATTTCAGAGTTTAAAGTCTGCCAGTTAACCACGCATCCCCACCAAAGAAAGAGCTGTGTTCTACTGATGAATTTGGAAACCAGGGAGAGAGCATAGAATGCACGTGCACATCTGCCATTTTAAATTAGCAAAACCACTTCCCAGAAGCGCTCGAACATCAAAGGAAGATCCCCATCCTTCAAGGAAAGAGGGTTCCCCAGTCTGCCTGCAAGTTGCCCACTTGGCATGTTGCCCACATGGCGAGTTGCCCACCTGCACTCACCAGCGGGAGAAGCCCTGTGCTTTCTTAGACTACTTTCTACTGTGGTTTCTAGAAAGATCCCTCTGCTTTCCAGAAGAGCCTCAAAGCATGTGGACCCTGTCCCAGTCAGCAACATCACCTTGACCATGTCACTGCTAGAGATCCATTTTCTGCCGTGCCAAGACATGTCTGACACAATGAGGATCCTCAAGGCTGAGGTCATCAAGGACTGCTGACAGCCAGCCAGCTGGGCCTCCTCAAAGCCCTGTGTCTGGGGCCTAGAAGCAGCTTGTTCCCACTAATTGTGAGCCATACATCCCAGGTTGGAGGGGCAGGGGGAGGAAGGGGTTGCAGTACCGAGCAGGGAAGCTATACTCTGCCTTATGGTCTCCTGGGTCAGGTAGAAGTGTGTCGGAGGCATATGGCACAGGGCCCAAGGAGGCAGCTGTATTCGGAAGCTGGACCGACCAGGGAACCTGAGCCAGTCAAAGGGCGTCTTGGCCCAGCAGAACAGCTGTACAGACACACACACACACACACACACACCATCCAGTGGAGGCTGTAGGGGTCACCAAGGGTGAGGGACTGTCCAGTCCTTGCTTGGATAACTCTGGCGACACCTAATAATGACAAATGCAGTCAGAGGCTTTGGTGTAGACTCAGGAATGGGAATGAGCTGCATATTATTCCCTCAGTGGCTGACTGAACGTGTGGTACAGTGGACCAAGGATACCATTCCAGTGTGACCTGGAAGCCAATGATTCCCCGATATGGCTCCCACTGTTCAAGGGAATTGCCCAATGAGTTCAACCATGATTCAACATACCAAGACTGTCACAAATCAATCTGAATTCTCCTTAATTCCTGTAAACCTGACCTCGGTAATATTCATAGGCACAGGCAAAATGAAGGGGGGCCTTAGACAGATAAGACCACCTAGGGGTAAGCAGGAAAACCTGCTAAGATACCTAATCTGTGTCACAGCAAAACCCCTCCCCCTGAAGGGCTTGCGTGGGTCCTCCCCTTGCTCAGGCACAACCTACTCAGCGCACAGTACCAGCATCTGCAACCACTACTCCAAGGGTCAGAATGAGGGCCCGGGGGGGGGGGGGGGTCTAGGTATTTGGAAGTCTCACCAAGACCTCTTGCCCACAGCCAGGGTCACACAAGAAAAAGAAGAGGTCAGTGAGTTTTACTGAGAGCTGATTCTTGGGAGATTATGCTGAGTAAGGCTTGGAATTCATCTGTGTGGCCTGTTCACAGCAAACTCCTTCACGTAAAACACAAGAAACATTTCCGGACTTGTACATACTCTAACATTGCTGTGGACATGTTACTGTACTTTACAGCAGGGATAATTTCACAAAGAATCAAAAATTTTCAAAAATGCATCCCAAAGCACTTCCAGAACAGAAGTCTAAGAATCTTCTAAAATCAATTCTGTCATAAAAGAATGCCAGCCGGTCTGAGCCCTGGTGGCGTAGTGGTTGTGTGCAGGACTGCGGCCCACTGGGTTGGAGGTTCAAATCCAACAGCAAGGCTGGGCCTCTTACTGCCACCACTAGAGGGCAGTGATGTCCCCAAAACAAAACAAAAAGAATGCCAACCAAAGACGGTCAACCTTTTTCAGAATTTTTAGCCATAAATAAATGAAGGGTTCCAACTTATACCAAATAAATGAAAAAAAAAAAGTACAAATGGTGTAATGTTTTCTGCAGCCTAGCCCAGAGGTCCTGCAGTCATGAGAACTAGTGGGTCAATGCTGACAAATTTGGTAGAACGGTGTGTTGAGCATTGGGCCATTAACCAAATGTCAGTATTTCGAATCCACCAATCAATCCTCAGAAGACATGGAAACTCCAGGGAATAAGAGACAGCTAGCTTACAGAGTTGCTGTGAGGCTAAAGCAGTTAGATAGCAAGGGAAGACGGAATTGACTTTATAGCTCTCCTCCTGCCCTGAGGGGTTGGGGGAAATCACACTGCCTGAGAACTGTCACTACTTGTCCTGTCAGAGACGCCCTAAAAGATCCCCAATTTGTGGGACCTGCTTTTACGGACCCTGACTCAGGATCTTGTTCAGTGTAAACAGCTTCACACCCAGGGGGTTTGTCAAAAATATTTCACTGCAGTCTCCTGAGGATAAGACTCATGAAGGAGAAACCAGAGGCTGCTCCAAACACTTCTTAAAAGGAAAAACTAGGGGATGAGATGTCCACAGGGAGCTTTACAAAACTCCTTTACAGTCAGTCTTGGGGACGGAGATGGCCAGTACAGCTCTGAGAAGGCACTGGCCATCACTAGCTGTTCTGAGCCGTGTGCAAGCAGCAGGTGAGAGCTAGGGCGGAGCTGTGAACTGTTATCAGCAGCGAGGAAATCGCTCACACCTCCACAGCAGAGAGTAGGAGACTTACTGATTCTCCATGCACTGGCTGATCACTAAGCTAACTGAACAGTGATTTCGAGTGCTACAGGAAACAAAAGGTAGATATTTAAAATAATTAGTCCAGGAAAGTCACTGCATGAACAGCAACAAAAACAACCAGTCAAAATAATATACCCAAATGGAAATGCTTGTGACATCCATAATTTTCTGGAGCCAGAGAAGCGGAAACTACTGGCCTTGAATATTCTGCGGACCTTGAGCCAAAAATGTCGTACGGGATTGTCTTAAAGGTGGGAGCTGTCAAGCCATAGTTTGGTTTGACAGCTGTAAAAGAACTATCTTAAACAATTTTTCAGAACTACGTGGGCTCCCATCGACAATCAGAAAAAGAGGCTGAGAATATCTGTACATATTGAAGGATGAATCAACGCTGCTGAATTCTGCAGGCAAAGGCAGTTGAGTCACATTAGAGTTTGCTCTGATGTTTATTTTCTCAGCAACAACAAGAATAAAAAATTAAGAACCAAGGAGGATGGGTTCCTTCTCTGGATTTCCAGAATTGACACATTACATTAAAATGTGCAGTTTTCAAGAACCAGACAACAGGCACTGATTCTGAGGAAGCTAGACTTAGGGAGATGAAAACAGTATGTTTACTATCATAAATTCTGCCAGAGAATTCAAAGAAACTATTATCTAAAAAATTAAAAGAAAGTAAGAGAACACTGGATCAACAAATAGTATACAGGATTCTTCAGGCAATACTGTCTTCGCTATCTTCAGGAGTGTCTTTAAACCAAATGGAGGATATGTTAAGAACAGCAGCTTTACAGTTTGCTATTTTTGTTTAAAAAGACTTTCTATGAGGGGCTGAGCCCCGGTGGTATAGTGGTTGTGCGCGGGACTGCGGCCCACTGGTATGGAGGTTCAATTCCAGCTCCACGGAGCAAAGGTTGGGCCTCCTACTCCCACCATCTGAGGGCAGTGATGCCCAAACAAACAAACAAACAAAGACTTTCTATGATTGTGTAGCAAAATCTTTTAATCTGTTCTCATAGGTCCAAAATCCAAAATAACGTTTCCAATAAAGAATTTTATATCCAGCACACTACTCGTCTTTAAATAAAAAAATTAGAGGCATACCCTGTGAAACAATGGCTAAAACTTCATTGCTAAAAGATCTGCCTTTTTAAGAAATACTAAAGATCCCTGACTGAACCATGATGCTGCAGGGCACAGCACTGGAGACACAGTGCGGGAAGAGTGCACGGTCTGGTCCCATCACACTGGAGTGAAGCACTGAGGGCATGCAGCACTGTAGCAGGGTAGGTATTCTCCCCCGGGAATATGAAAAATAGACATGGGAGACAAGAGTGTGGTACTCTATCAGATGCAACTAGAAAACACTCATAAAGACCAACAAACAGACCTTGAACTGTTTTTAGGCATTCCCATTTTTGTCAGTGGCTTTCTTTTTGCTATTGTTATTTTGTTCTTGCTTTCTGCTGTTGTTGGTTTTGACTTCCTTTGTTGTTTTATTGGGCTTGGACTGGTTTTTGCATTCACTAATATATCTGCTTGTCTAGATAAGATCAGCGGGGTAAATAATTTGGAGATGAAAAGAACGGGAACAATAGTTGGGAGGGGATACAAAGAAGGGAAGATGGAAGAAAGGAAGTGGGGGAGACACCAATCCAGGGACAAGGGAACAACAAGTGAACTAAAATCAATGAAAGAAAGATCGTAGGGGGCTGAGTCCTGGTGGCGTAAGTGGTTGAGTGCAGGACTGCAGCTTGCAGGCTTGGCAGTTCAAATCCAGCGGCGGCTCTCAGGAGCAGCACTGGGTGCTCCCATGACCACCAGAAGGCAGTGAGGCCCACAAAAAAAAAAAAGAAAGAAAGAAAGAAACATCGTAGGATGGCTAGTAGGGTTCAATCAAGGGCAATGTAGCAGTGAGGAATTACTAAACGCGAATGAAGGCAAAACATGATGGTGGGACAAGAGGAAAGTTAAAAAGGAAGTGGAAGAAAGAACCAAGAGGCAAAGGGCATTTACAGAGGTCTAAATACAGGTATGTGCATATGTAAATATAAATGAAATAAGAATAGAACTATGGGCTGAGCCCCGGTGGCATAGTGGTTGTGCGTGGGACTGTGGCTCACTAGATGGGAGGTTCAATTCCAGCTCCACGGAGCAAAGGCTGGGCCTCCCACTCCCACCACCTGAGGGCAGTGATGCAAAAAAAAGAATAGAACTATGTACTCATACAGCAGATGGACATTGGGTGTCAACTCAAATACTCCCTAACACACAAACACTTTGTTCTAACAATCCGTGATGCTCACATTCACAACACAATCACTGAAGACAAAATAGGTACGGAATCAAATGTGGTGAAGAAAGCTGAGGGTGCCCAGCTATCAAAAGATATAGTGTCTAGGGGCTGAGCCCCGGTGGTGTAGTGGTCGTGTGCAGGACTGCGGCCCACTGGGATGGAGGTTCGATTCCAGCTCGACGGAGCAAAGGCTGGGCCTCCTACTCCCACCACCTGAGGGCAGTGATGCCCCCCAAAAAAACAAACAAACAAACAAACAAAAACCCTAAAAGATATAGTGTCTGGGGTCTTAAAGGCTTGACAATAAACAAGTGATCATCTAACTGAGAAGCAACAAAGCCCACGTGTTAGAAGCACACAAGTCTCTGATCTTGAGGTGTCAATAGGATCAGGTATCAGTCATCTGTCATCTAAGACCCAAAATAAAACCATACCCAAGGTGAATTTGGGTGGGGGTGGGGAGCATGGAGTAGAGACCCAAGGCCCATCTGTAGACAATGGGTCATCCCTCACAGAGGGGTCACAGGGAAGAGATGAGCCACTCAGGGTGTAGTGTATAGCACTGAAGAAACACACACCTTTCCTCTAGTTCTTTGGTGCTTCCTTCCCCCCACTATCATGAACTCAATTCTATAAGTTGGATTGGACTAGACCTATGCACACTGCTACAGATAAGAGCCTGCAACACAGGGAATCCAGGATAGACAACCCCCTAAGGGCGAACAAGGAGAGTAGAGATACTAGAAGGATTAGAGGCGGGTGGGAGGAGAAAGGTGGAATGGATCACAAGAATCAACCTAGAACCCCCTCATGGGGACAAATAACAGAAAAGTGGGTGAGAGGCAACAGAGGACATTTTAAGACATAGAAAATATAATCTATAACTTATCAAGGGTTTATGAGGGAGGGAGTGAAGGGAAGGGAGGGGAAAAAACTGGGGAGCTGCTATCAGTGGCTCAAGTGGGAAAAGAATGTTTTGAAAATGATGATGGTAGCATATCTGTAAATGTGCTTCAAACATTAGAAGAATGTATGGATTGTGATAAAGGATGTAGGAGCCCCCAACAAAGGTATTTTTTTGGGGGGGAGGGCATCACTGCTCTCCGGTGGTGGGATTAGGAGGCCCAGCCCCGCTGCTGGAATTGAACCTCCGTCCCAGTGGGCCGCAGTCCCGTGCACAACCACTACGCCACCGGGGCTCAGCCCCAATAAAGGTATTTTTTAAAAAAAGGAAATACTAAAGAGAATGTTTCAGGTTGAAATAAAAGGATACTGAAAAAGACTGGAGTTGTCAAAGATTTCATTTTGCATAGAAGTAGAGTCAAGAAATCAAATTACATATTGCGCTGGGGATATCTGCTGCAAAGGACATCGCTAAAGTGTTGAAGAGCAAGAATATTACTTTGAAAACTAAGGTACGCCTGACCCAATTGGTGGTATTTTCACCTGTCTCATATGAATGTGAAAGTTGGGCAGTGAATAAAGACTGAAGAATCAGTGTGCTTGAATTGTGATCCTAGTGAAGAATACGGAAAATACCATGGCTGTCAGAAAAAAATCTATCTTAAAAGAAAAACACAGGGCTGAGCCCCGGTGGCATAGTGCTTGGGCGCAGGACTGTGGCCCACTGGGATGGAGGTTCAATTCCAGCGGCGGTTCCACAGGACCAAAGGCTGAGCCTCCTACTCCCACCACCAGAGGGCAGTGATGCAAAAAAAAAAAAAGAAAAGAAAAACACAGAGAGAAATTGCTGAAACTCATATGACGGCTGAGCGTGATAGTGAGACAAGAGGAAAGTAAAAGGAAATAAGAGAACTGTGAGGTAAAGGGCATTTATAGAGGTCTAAATACAGGCATGTGCATAGGCAAATATATTTACATGTGATGACAGGGAAATAGATCTATGTGCATATACTTTAGGGTTAGTATTAAGGCAGCATATGGGCATTGGATCTCCACTCAAATACTTCAATTCAAGAACACTTTGTTCTATCAAATTGGCATTCCATGATACCTTCCCGACATGATCACTGAAGACAGATGTGTGCATAAGCAAGAATGGTGAAGAACGCTGATGGTGCCTGGTTATCAAAAGATACAGCATCTGGGGTCTTAAAGGCTTGAAAGTAAACAAGCCGCCATCTAGCTCAGAAGCAACAAAACCCACATGGAAGAAACACATCAGTTTGTGTGACCACGAGGTGTCAAAGGGATCAGTTATCAGGCAAAGAACTAAATTTTATATCATTGTGTGCCCACCATCCTGATATGATTGCTGAAGACAAACGTGTGCATAAGCAAACGTGAAGAAAACTGATGGTGCCTGGTTATCAAAAGATACAGCATCTGGGATCTTAAAGGCTTGAAGGTAAACAAGCAGCCATCTAGCTCAGAAGCAACAACGTCCACATGGAAGAAGCACACAGCCTTTGTAACCATGAGGTGTGGAAGGAGTCAGGTATCAGGCATCAAAGAACTAAAAATTATATTATTTATAAATGAGGGGGAGTACAGATTGAGGACCCAAAGCCCAAATGTAGGTGAAATGACATCCTCTTACAGAAGGCATTCGGGAAGGAGATGAGTCAGTCAGGGTACAGTATAGCAACAAAGAAATATGCAACTTTCCTCTAGACCTTGAATACCTTCTCTCCCTCACTATCATAATCCCAATTCTACCTTAAGAATCAGGCTAGACCAGGGGATGTACACTGGTGCAGATGGAAACTGGAAACGTGTGCAACGCAGGACAGATGATCACAACAGGACCAGTGGTGAAAGTGATGATACCAGGGGGGTGGAAGGAGGGTAGAGTAGAAAGGTGGAATCAATTATAAGGATTTACATATAACCTCCTCCCTGGGGTACGGACAATAGATAAGCATGTATAGGGAGACATCAGACAGTGTACAACATGTCAAAATAATAATTTTTAAATAATCAATGGTTCATGAAAGAAGAGAGAGCGGGGAGGGAGGGAAAATATGAAGAGCTAATACCAACGGCTTAAGTAGAAAAAAAAAAGTTTGAGAAAGATGATGGCAACAAATGTAGAAATGTGCTTTGCATAAAATAGATGTATGTATTGACTGTGATGAGATGTATGAGCCCCCAATAAAATGATTAAAAAAAGAGAGATCTCTATGGCTGAGCCCCCGTGGCGTAGTGGTTGTGCGCGGGACAGCGGCTCACTGGGACGGAGGTTCAATTCCAGCAGTGGGGCTGGGCCTCCTACTCCCACCACCGGAGAGCAGTGATGCCCCCCCCCAAAAAAAATAAATAAAATAAAATTAACTTGGTAGCTTCTATAAAGAGTGACAGTGTTAAAGCCCAGTCAGTTCTACTCTGTTCACAGCATCACTGCCAGAAATTTCAATATGTATACTTAGCAAATAATTAGAGTAGCAGAGTATATGAAGAATGAGGCATCTGGATTAGAGGAAAGCTTATTAACAACCTGCTATATGCAGAGAAAACAACTTTGTTGCCGAAAATGATGAGGTAGACTCAAAACATGTACTGCATGCTAAAAGTATGGATTATAACTTAATAAAAAGAAAACGAAAATCCCCACAATTTGACCAATAGTCAAGATTGTGATACATGGAGAACAGATTGAAGTTGTCTGGGCTTGACATTAAAATGTCAATAAAATGATTTAAAAAAAAGATTGAAGTTATCAAAGATTTCATCTTTCTTGGATCTACAATCAATGCTTAATGGATGCAGCAGTCAAGGGAAAGGGGGGTTAACTTAGTATTAAACTGCACTAGAGTTAAGAATGTTTGAAATGTGAATGGTAACGGGAATTCCTAAAGGCAAGTGTGGTGAAGTTAAATTGCTTAAATATGGCTGTTTTAGTCATGTCTTTGTACCTCTCACCACACCACTGTGTGAGACCCTGCAAACTGTGTGTGTACCACTAATAGAGGGGACTCATCAGTTTTGCCATTCCTTTGGGTTTAAGGGACATCTCAAAGCCGAAAGAGAGGCTCTCAGTGACATCTGGAGAAGCGCCGCCGGTGGGCCGCTGGTGGAGCACATACAAGATCCCCGTCTCCAGTGGCAACAAAGCAGAGGAGCAGCATTCAGACAACAGGAAGCGGAGGAGAAGCTGTATGAAGACCTTGAGACAAAGTAGCAGGCTTCCTGGCCCATGAGTAAGGCAGAGGCCAGGAAACCTCAAGGCCAAGAGGATAAGGCTCAGAGAAATATGGTTGCTGGCTGAGAAGATATACTGCAGAGGGCAGAAGATCTGACCCTTATTTATGGTAGTCCTCTACCTTCCCAAACAAATTCTCAAATTCGTAAAATTCTGAGTTCTGTGCAGCCATTGCAACACATTGTCTAACCAAAACCTATTGGTTGTCAGAATAGGATAAAAGAAAGATGAGGGTGTGGAGGCACGCCTGACCTCTGCCTTGTGGCAATCAGCCCTGGCCTGGTGTGTAGATGGATTTTCCTTAGTACTGAAGCCAGAAGCTATCAGATAATGTGCAACTCCTCCCCACCCCACACGTAATGTCCTCAGCTATCACTTAGAAAACAAACAAACAAACAATTTTAAACATAAAGTAAAAGAAATATGGAAATGAAATGGCAGAATTGGAAAATATCTAACATAACAAAAGGCAGTAATGGGAGAAGTGAGGAACAAAAAAAGAAAGCAGAGACAACACAAGAGTAAAAGGACATACTTACTATATATACTCAGGTATAAGCCAAGTTTTCCAGCACTTTTTTTTTTTTTTTGGCATCACTGCCCTCTGGTGGGAGGAGGCCCAGTCTTCCTCCTGGAGAGCTGCTGCTGGATTTGCAGCGCCAACCCAGTGGGCCGCAGTCCCGCACACAACCACTTCGCCACCAGGGCTCAGCCTCAGCACATTTTTTAATGCAGCTTTTGTGGTAAAATTAGGTGCTCTGGCTGATAGTTGAGTCAGCTTATACTCAAGTGTATGGCATATAAATTCTTTTGTAACTATATTACTAACGAAACTAAAAATAAATTGATCCAAGGCTCAAAAAGCAAGAGCTTGACAGAATGGGCCAAAAAAACATAAAGGTTAAAAGTAAGAATGGATTAAAGAAGTATTATGCAAGCAGAGACCAAGGTTGAAATAACTATACCAGTATTAGGCAAATATGACTACGATAAAACTGCTACTAGAAATAAAGATAAATATTTTATAGTAACAAGACAGCTAATTCATCAAGAAAATAAAACCACTGTAATATACCATATTCATAAAATCAAAGGCAAAACCACTCTAATATACCATATTCATAAACTCAAAGACAAAAATCACAATAAGGTTATCTCAATAGGTGCAGGGTATCTAAAATACATGTTTTTCTTTTCTTTTCTTTTTTTTTTTTTAAGGCGTCACTACCCTCTGGTGAGAGTGGAAGGCCCAGCCTTGCTCCTGGAGAGCTGCTGCTAGATTTGAACTACCAAGCCAGTGGGCCACAGTCCCGCACTCAACCACTTCACCACTAGGGCTCAGCCAAAAACATAATCTTAAAAACAAAAAAAAATTAAATTAAAAAAATATATTCTAACAACCATTTCTAATAAAATCTCTTGAGCAAATTAGAAATAGAATGACAATCATGGGTGGTCTGGTGTCTTTATGTCAAAGGCACACAGAGGAGAGGGAAAATAGCCACGTGAAGAAGCAGAGGAGATCAATAGTCCCACTCAATGAATGTGTATAGGATCTATCATAATTGAAGAGAGGGACATGGGACAGATCCTTGTCTCAGAGTCCTCTGACCAAATCAATATGATCAATACTGATTTTGGCCCATGAGACAAAAAAATGTCAGTTTTATTAGCCATCTAATTTGTGTTGCTTTGTAACAACAAATATCTGGCATACAAATAACACCTCAATCTAAGTGTTACACCAAAGAACTGATCCCATGCTCACTTTGGCAACACATACACAAGAGAATGCACCCAGCTGATATTGTGAGACTCACCAATTATGGGTTTTAAAGTAAAGAACAATTTACATTTTCTAGACTCTCAACCTCAAAGATGCATTTTCACCATGGAACCATCTACCGAAAAGGGAGAATTGATGGACTTTCTAATACACTAAGACTGCATACTCAGCAGGAGCAAAAGCCTCAGACCAAAATGAGATTTTTGTCCCAAACTGCACAAAGATGAGCACATTCCTCTCTGACATGTGAAAAGGAAAGCGCGGCCTGGGTTCTGGAATGATTAAATCCTTCACAGCAGGGCCTGGAAGCCCCAGGCAGTGCCAGAGACAGCAATGGGTAGAACAGGCCAGGACTCACCTCAAGTTCTTCACTGTCTTTCGGCTTCTCCTCGGAAGTCTGCTTAACAAAGTCAGGGATGAGGATTTCCAGAGTAGCTCGAGCTACAAAAACAAACACCCCGAGGGTAAAAGGTTAGATAAGGTTAGATGCAACTAGAGGTTCCAGAGCTTCCAGAGGAAGAAAGGTCAGGTGCCCCACCAGGGCTCCAGGAGCAGGGCCTGGGGGCTGTTCTCATCAGGCAGTGGGCAGAGGGGTGCCCAAGGTCACCATGGCTTAGAGTGGAGATAAAGTCCTTTGCACAATAGCATGCTAAAGAGTTCAGAAAAAGAGACAACAGGAGAAAAAGGCCCAAGGAAGGGGAAAGGGGCAAGTGTTGGCAGTCTGGTTGCCTTGCAGAGCACGTGTACTTCCACCTTGGAAGGTGTGTGACTGGCCAGGGTGAAAGTTTGGGGTTAGAGGAAGTATTTGGTGGTGTGCGAGAAAACAGCTCAGCAGGGTCCAGATCTGTAGCAATCCTTCGGGGAGCTCACTCAAGGGGAGTGGTGGGAGTGGTTGTAGAGAAGCGACCACATCTGGGAGGAACTATGCTGAGGAAAGGTAGGATGTAAGTAAGCCTCTGCCTCAGTATAGAGGAATAGGACACTGCGTGAAGGGAGGAGGTGTTCACAATGAGGAGCCGGCTGACAGTTCAGTGTGACCTGCCCTTCTAGGTGCTTGCAAGTCACTTTAGCAAAGATGTCTAGAGAACAGCTAAGAGTCAGGGTTGGAGGGAGAACTATGGGTAAGGGGGTAGGTGGGAGGATAAAGTCTAGTATGGGAGAAAAGGCGACCGCACACCGTCTTGGCAATGCCCGGAAAACATCTCCACCCACCCATACCAAATCCTACAAAGTCTTTATACCCTTGATAATGGCAGAGTGCTGAGCTGAGGCAGAATAGGAGACAGCCTAGCAAACTCTGCAGAGAGGGGATAGGCCATCCTCCATCTCATGTTCCCAAAAGGAAAGTAACCCCAAGGAGTACTCTGATCCCAACTTCCATGGACCCCCCCAAGACCTAGTAAGACACCAATACAAGGGACCACCTATATACAGTAGTGTGCAGTGGGAGAGCTACTTAGGAAGACATCCTGTCCAGGCAAAAGATCTCAAGAAGGGGTACCCTCAATGGTCGAGTAGCACACCCCACCCCCACCCCACTCAGCCTGCAATGTAGTTCACACCATAAGCCTGATGTCAGGAAGAAAACGGTTATAGTGTTGGGCATAGAAGGAAAGAGAAAATACACTATCAGGAGTTATGAGCTTTAAGCAGTAAATGAGCTCCAGTGAGGCTCATATACTATGTTCAGCGAGTGGTCACCACCAGTTTAGATTGAAGCTAAGCATTCTTCAATCACGTTCAGAACACTCAAGGAGAATGATGACACCACAATCCACCAGCTCTTCACTTCGCAGCAAAGCCCGATTTTCTTTGGTTTAGAGACCAGTCTTCTCTAGGATGTGTGCCCAACACAGCCCCACTGGCTCGGAGGGCATCTATACACAGGTGTGCCTGGGACATGGGTAGCTAGCTGCCTAGAAGCAGAGAAGGGGGCTTCAAGCTTATTTCCCAGTGATGCTAGAAGTCTTTTCCAATAAGCATAATTTTCTTAAAAAACAATTAACAAGCTTGCTGATGACCCAAGTGAAAAGGACAGCACAGCCCTCCTCTCTCACTGCAGCTGCTGTGGCCAGCCCTCCATGACCACAGGCAGCACGGCGGCCGTGCAGCACCCAACAGACACATTACCAGCTTTGTTCTTTGCGAGTTTTTTGCTGCTTGCCGTTCCAGATCCGTAAGTCACCCCATCAATGGTCACCGAGGCACCAAAAGGCTCACTTGGATTCTCTTAAAATTAAAATGATTGTTATTAAAACACAGTAGGTTCCCACGAGGGCAGTGATGCCACAAAAAAAAAAAAAAAAAAAACAGTAGGTAAAGACATTGAGGCTGTCTCACACACACACACACACACACCATCAGATGCACTGAAAAGCAGGTGTCTGCTGTGCAACTGTTGGTCCTGAGGCATGAGTCACAGAGGTGTGGAGGTAGGGCAGAGGGCAGGACCAGGACTGTCTCATGGAAAGGTTCGAGAAGAAAGAAGCTGGGATAGCCATAAGTAAGGACCAATGTCTGGCAGACAGGTAAGAACAACACAGGGCAGCTGGCTGGTATGCACGGGACATCGTGAAGCAAAGAACAAAGGCCCAGAGGGCCCCTCTAGTTCTCATGAAGGTGATGTGAGGTGAAATGCTTCATCCCCCTGGGACCCCAGGTGAGGGAGTCAGCAGAGCAGGGAACACAGGCAACACAGCCAGTTTTGAGAACCTACAGGTGACCGAAGCAGGGACAGAGGAAGAGTGGGGAAGGGCACTGTGTCAGACACCATGAGGACATACGTTGCTGAAGCGAGAAGCCCACCACATCCTCTTTTCCCTGAGCTCCCTTTACACCCCAATCCCATCCAAGCAGGACCCACAACCCAGCTGAGATGTCACATAGCAGACAAGCAAGGGCACAAAGTCACCACTTACCACATTCGAAGAAATTGTACACGGGGCGGACCTTGAGGACACGCTGCATGTATTCGTGCAGGATGCAAACCTCAGACTTTCCATTGGGGTTAATGACGAACTCTGTGAATACGAAGCAATGGCTGGGTAATAAACAGCCTGGCAGCACATACACTCACTCCCGAGTCACTGAATGAGGGGGCTGTCACAACCAGTGTTCCCGAGTCTACATTCGCAGGCTAACCACAGGCTTGGAATCCCGTGTGTCACTCTGAAGATGCTCTTCCCAGCAGCCCCAGAGGAAGACCCCAGTCATGACTCACCTTTCTTGGTGGGAGCATCTTGTACAGATAAAGTGATGAGCTTCTGATTGGCTGGCAGGATGGGCCTCTCAGATTCGGCTTGCTTGCGCTTCATTTCTCGGTTGAACTGCCGCCGCTCGGCCCACGTCTTGAACTTTTTCACAGTAACTTGCTCAAAGTCAAAGCGCTTCTCCAGGTAGTCCCGAAACTCCTCGAGACCTGTCCAGGATTTACCGGTGAGTACGTGACTAATCTCCTGGGTAGGGGGTAAGAGCCCACCAGGGTTTATTTAGTCAGCTGACAAGCCAAGCAGTAGGGAGCCAGCCTCATGACAACCACTTTCCCAGTGTGTGGGAAAAGGAAGAAGTATTTCTCTCATTTGGCCACACCAAGAAATGCTGGCATGTCCCTGAAAAGTCACATTTTCCAGCTGTCTTCTGTTTGGTTGGGGGACAGAGGCAATGAAAAAAACAAAACCACCCAAATCACCCAGGCAGTTGATAAGAGCTGTGCTCATGGCCAGCCTAGTGTCAGCAGGCTACTGACCCCCCGCTGCCGGCCTGACCCATCTCAGATCACCCCACACTCTCTTCATCCACCTTGATCACATCTGGCACAGGGCAGCCTCACCTGTTGGTCCTCTCTGCCTACACGCCGCTGGGGCTCCTTCTCATGGCAGCTCTGTTCACTTAGGCTGGTCAGGGACTCATTTCCCATGCTGCACCACCACCCATCTTCCCAGGCTTGCACTTGCCTCACTTCTCCTCCTGTTCCCAACCAAGGCCCAGTTCAACAAGCAGTGGGTCACACTGTAGGTGGTCCATGAGACCACGCTGACACAGTGGCACTATCCAAAGACAGGGAGGCTGCCAGATAGACTCTGAGACACACTTAGGGCTACTTTTTGCTTTTGTTTTCCCATGTTTAAAGGTATAGAACAATACCCTACTATTGCAGCCATTTAGCATAGATCCAGAATTAGGTGTTCCTGTACACATAAAAGCAGACCAAAGGGGATGAAGCCAGGGCAGCGGTTGTTCTTAAAATAAAGGAGCACACAAAACTGTGGTCTTTGAAAAACATAACTTTCAATCAAATAACAGATGCTTTTATAGATAGGTAAAGAAATGGTAACACCAAGGGTACACACTCCCTGGAATGGTCAATCACTCAAGAGAAAAAAATGGCAGCATTTGGCCAGATCCAGAGCTCAAAAGGCAGACAAGGATGGTGTGAGAGTCACCTAATCTGCTGTCAATTTGAAGATTAAGAGTGTGTGTGTGTGGGGGGGGGGGGGATGCGGAAAAAAAAAATGTAGGGGAGTCTGTCCTGTCAACCTGGAGATAGCCAGTAAGACCTCTGTGAGGGCATGTCTGAGAATTCTGGGAAATCGAGGAGGCAGGAGACAATCTCTCTATTCATTCACCTTGGAGACCCTCTACTGACAAGACACCTGGGCCTACGCTGATAAGACCCCATGGCCTGGGAACTGCAGGAACCACTTGGGAGACCTCTGCCAGCTCTGAGATGTTTACAATGCCACTCGATCGGAAAAACCCACTTGGCTTGTGATCGTCCTGCATTCGGCGTCATTGCATGTGTTTCCTGAGTCTGAAGACTTTATAAACTGGTATCATATATATGGGCTAATATCAGAGTTGTTGGCTTGGACTAGATTGAGTTGGGATGTTTTCTCAATGTTCAATTGCTCCTGTATATAAACCTCTTTCTTACACACATATGCATGCTTATGAATTTGTTTCTCTAGTCTACCTGAACTAACAGACGGGAAAGAAAGCAATGGAAACAAGAAACACGGAGTGGATGTGCTGTTATGCTGTGGGAATAGTGATGAAGCGCACAAAACACTGTGCATGAAAAACAAATTTCCTTTGTAAACCATCACTCAAATCACAATTTTAAAAGGTCACCTAGAAAATGGATCGGAAAAAAATTACAATCAACAGGAATACAGAGTTGTCAGCTACTTTATGTGTACACAACATGAACTTAAAAACAAACTATTAATGAAAGGAAAGATCTTAGGTTTCTGGGTTGACTTTGCATGTCCCCACCCCACCCCAAAAAAAGTCCTGTCAGAAGAGAGGGGCCTTCTGGGAGGTGGAGTAAAGTGCTTTCTGGAGGCCATGGTGTTAGTTCTCAGGGACTGGAGTTCCAATGCAATGGGCTCAGTCCCAGGCAGGCCCAGCCTCTTCACTACTCCAGAAATGGATGATGCCACATACAAGGAATAGACTGTGGGACAATCAGAGAAGGATTTTAGATTAAGTATATGTAAAGCCCTTCAAGATATGGAAGGAGGGGGCTGAGCCCCGGTGGCATAGTGGTTGAGTGCAGCCCACAGGCTTGGCAGTTCAAATCCAGCAGCGGCTCTCCAGGAGCAAGGCTAGGTAGCTCCCAGAGGGCAATGATGCACCCCTCCCCCCCCAAAAAAGATATAGAAGTAGGACGTTGCACCCATAAAATAACAGTTCTTAAATGGGATGGCAGGGCTGAGCCCCGGTGGCGTAGTGGTTGTGCGCGGGACTGCAGCCCACTGGGATGGAGGTTCAATTCCAGCAGTGGGACTGGGCCTTCTACTCCCACTGCCAGAGAGCAGTGATGCCCAAACAAACAAACAAACAAACAAAAAGAAATGGGATGGCAGCAACACATACCAAACTCAAAACTCACTGCCAGGGAGTCTCCCAGCAACCTTCTAGGACAGAGGGGCGCTGTCCAGTGGCAAGCTTTACAGAAGGAGACTGCCTCCCCTGATGACTAGCAGCAGTCTAGTACTTCACCCATGGAGCCAGTGGGGATCCTTAACCCACACACAGCCATGAGGAGTCTGGAAGCAGGCGGCCATCTCTGACAGTGAGATAGCAGGCAAGCGCCGAGGCTTGAGAGCCCTGAAGGAGAACTCAGCCTTGAAATGGCAGAACACACAGCACAGAGTCGAATGAGAAAACCCAATGAGCTAGAGCGGGTCACAACCCTCTCTCTATGTAAGGACAGGAGAGGCCCGCGCTGACACGTGAGCACCAGTCCACCCCCAAAAAAGACTCAAAGAAGATGTGGGAGGCAGCAGGCAGCTCACCCTGCTACTTACCAACAGATTCATCTTTGCACACCTCAACTTTGGCTTTCACTTGCCCCAGGGCCCCCGGGGCAGCCTCGGCCCCTATTGGGTCCTTCTCATCCAGAGGTCCGCAGTCAGGGCCCATGGCATCGAGCTCCTCCAGGGGGAACTCCAGCTCTGCCACTCGACTCAAAGGCTTGACAGGCGACACCTCCCCACTCCCACTGGGGTTGAGGTCACTGCTTTGCTCCCGCTCCTCGTTGTCCTTCATCTTCTTGTAATGCAGACAGGGAATGCTGCTCAGAGGAGGATCATGTTTCTGAGGACAAGGAGAGTACTCACAGGTTACTGAGAGAAGTTACTATTCACCCACTGTCACTCGCGCCTCTCTCTCTCTCTCTCTCTCTCTCTCTCTCTCTCTCTCTCTCTCTCTCTCTCTCCATAATCACCACTCTCCCATTGGAGGACAGACACAATTCAATTCATGACTGCAGCTTCCCCTACCCGTATGCTTCCCGTTCCCAGGAAGTATGGCCTGGACCAGGTGACCACCCGAGACTCTCTGTGCAGGTACACGGGGACTCCGGAATTATGGAATGTCATGATCCACCCATCAGGTAATGGTTCTGTAGGGGGACGGCCACGACCTTCACAGAAGACAAGAACAAACAACTTCCAAAACACTTTCTTTAGACACAAGATGGCTTACAAAAGAGGATGCATAGCAAATAAAAGCAAAAAACACAACTGAAGACTACAAAAACCCTCCACAAAGTGGGAGAATAGTGGCCACCCATCTTACCCAGCTCCCAGATTAAGCCTACACCACCCCTCACTGGGCTTTGTCTTCCCATCCCCTGCCTCCCACAGGGCCTAAATTCTGTGACAGTGCACCCCTCCACATGGCCCCTGCTCTGGCTTCACTGCCCAGACCAGTGTACATGACAGAGGCGGGGGGCAGCCTTGCTGACTCTGCACATGAATGCTCGCTGTGGCCAAGCTCCCTCATGAACTCTCGGGGCAAGAAACCTGTGAGTCATCAAAGAGCAAGCACACTTCCTTCACTGACAGGCCACCCATCCATCAACCTTAGATCCCACTGGATAAGCTGTGAGCTGAGGAGAGCCTGACACTTCGTGTGTGGCACACAAACACTATTTCCAATCAGGAACTCTTCATGAGAAGGTCCTGGATAAAGTGGGAAAAGAATATGGAATAAAATCCAAAACCAAGGGCTGAGCCCCGGTGGCATAGTGGTTGTGTGTGGGACTGCGGCCCACTGGGATGGAGGTTCGATTCCAGGTCCACGGAGCAAGGGCTGGGCCTCCTACTCCCACCACCTGAGGACATTGATGCCCCCTACCCCCCCAAAAAAAACAAAAAACAAACAAAAAATCCAAAACCAAAATGCCAGACTTCCTGGCTAGGTGAGGAGAGATGGTTGAAGACCTGAGACTAGAGGCCTTAGCTACCCTTCAGGTCTGGAAATGAGCTCACTCCCCAGCTCAATTTTCAGCCAAACAACAGCAAAAGTCTATCAGATGAACAATTACACCGAGGGGCATACACCTTGGAATCATCAGCCTTGGGAAATCCAAAGGCAGCACTGACCCCAGGACAAATTTGAAAAGGGTTAGGAGAGGAAGAGGAATGGACACAGGCAACATGAGAAGGAAGTAGGATGAGGGATGTCAGGTCTTGGGGGTGGCTCTGAGTGGCACAAAACAAAATGCATCTGAATTGTTGAATAAAAACCGTCTATAAACCTCCACCTAATTCCCAATTAGAACATTTTGCTTTATCTAACAAACATGGAAGTTGGGTTTTCAGCTACTCTTCGACACCTGTTCTCTTGTTTATTTGGTGGATTCTCGACTTTTACAGACAAGTCACAAAACGATGTTTTAATTGCATGACACCCCATCAGACCTGGCTGCTAGGGATAGCACCAAGCAAGAATTGAACATAAACCTGATTTTCAACCTGGTACTGGGAGCAAATTCTCAATTTGGAAACAAAAGGTAAAAAGGAAATGAAATCTAAAAATGATGTGTCACCTAAAAAGTGTCAGGGATCCCCAGAAAGGTACTAGGATCTCCCAGCCATCTCCACTCGGTGCTCCTGGTCACTGGCTTGGACAGCCCTGCACACAGGCCTTCTGAGCAAAGCAGCGGAGCCAGACCATCACCACCAGCCTCCTAGAGCCCGAGATGCACATGCATTCTCTTCCTTTGGATTTGGGCCAGGGCAGCACCCTGCTTCGTGCACTCGGAGGAACAAATGCACTTCAAGGGATAACACCAAACAGGACCACAGCTTCCCATCACACCTCCCATGTACTGAGAGGAGGAGCCCAAGCGGTCGCAGAGGAAGAGTCCACTGCCAGGTGGAGCCTAAGAAAGCAGCTGCAGGGAGCCAGGAAGCTTTCGAGGGACGTGCAGGGGCAAGCAGTCGTGACAAGAGATCACGGTCACGATGACGTAGCCCCTTCCTGAGCCCTCTCCAGAGGCCAAGCCCAGCATAGGCCTGCTAACACAGCAGCTGACAAGGACTTTAATGTTTGCCATCTGAATCAGACACTTCCACTCAGGAAGCAAGGGACCATCCAGCACCCTTCCCACCTCCTGCCTCATCAGTCTCGGTCCAGGGTCCCACCTGTGGCTCTCTGGTCCCACTCTCCACAAGAATGCTGGCAGCCCCTCCCAGTTTTCCCCACAGGTTCCTTAACTCATTTGGCCTACTGCCCCCTTTGCAAAGAAAGTATCCAGTACCTCACCTGACCCCCCCACCCCCAGCAATTAAAACCTTTTGGACTGTAGCCTATAATCCTGGACTGTAGCCTATAATCCAGGAGAAAATATAGCTATCTGCTTTTACAGGTCCCCTGGATTGCTCCAGCACCCTTGCCACCAGGGGGTGGTACTGTCCACTTTGGAAAACACTGACATATGGCCAGAACTGAAATAACCCTCTGCACCTCCCAATTCCTCTCACTGCTGTCTCCAAACGCAAAGTGATCGAAGGTCCCTCCCCCTGAATCTTCTCTGAACATGACCACTCCTCTCGCAGGAGGGCCCAGTGCCTTCCAAAAGCCCGGACACAAGCGTGACCCTTTCCAAGCCTGCTTCTCGGGCTTTCCCAAGACTCCCTGGTGGTACAGCTGTCCACCAACCCAGGAACCATAACAAGTCTGCTCCCCCACCAACTCACCACTCAGCCTGTGGTGTCCACCTGGCGTGCTAGGCGTCTTTGGGTCTCCTAGTCCTGTCCCTTGCCCCTTCATCAGAAATTTCTGTGGCCCTCAACCCCTTACTGCTTGGCCCCAAGCCTCAAAAAAGACACCGCAGGAACATCAGTGGCTCCAGGGATGCTGCTTCCTGGCAGCTGACTTACTTTTGAGCACAGTTTTTATCTTGGTCATCATTGGCTGCACACTGGTCTCACCATCGGATGGATGGTCACTGTCCCCTCCATATTTATCATCCAGGCGCCTCTTTTTGGGTGCACTCAGGCCCTCTTCCAGCAGGGCGTCCACGTCATTGTCAAACTCATCCTGCAAAACAAGCTGTTAAGACACCGTGACCCCAGGGCCATGACTTCCAGGATGGAGGCAGGACTTCCTGTGTCACAGGCAAGACTGGCAGCATTACTGAGGCTGACCCTAAAAGGGGGTGCTCTGGGGGGAGGGAGGTTGGGTGTGCCTTTATGGCACACAAGCATCTGAAAGGCAAACAGAATAAAACCACCAGCTACAGCAGCCACACCCACCCACCCGAGGGCCACAGCCCCCAAGGTGCAGTTCTCAGCAACTTGCAGCCCAGGTTTGAGGAGGGTGGTCCAAAGCCAGCTTAGAAGCCTCAGCGCTCCAGATCCGTTTGAGACCTGGGCTCTTTGAACCTTCCTCTTGCCCACCTTAATGTTAGTCCCCCTCAGACCTCCGGGGCTTTTGTTTTTTGTTTTGGTTTCTCTCCCTGCACCGTCAGTTTTTGACAGGTGCCACACCTCCCACACAGCTTTCTCTGAGTGTGTGCGTGTGTGTGCGCGCGCGCCAAGAGCCCTTGAAAGAGTGTGTCACCGACATACCTCGTAGGAGAAATTCAAGGCCTCTTCGTCCACTCTGTCTCTCTGAACGATTGCTTTAGCCGTGAACCCGCCTGTGCCTTCTTCATCTAGCTCCAAATTGTCAGTAAAATCTTCTAACTCATCGAGCACTGCATATTCCACTCTCTTTTCCTGATCCAGCTCATTCTCCTCATCCTTCTGCTCAGCGCTCTCCCCCCCTAGGCCTATCCCGTTACCAACACTCCCGCCAAAGGGACAAGCATGCATGTCTCCACCAACAGGGCTAAGGAGCAAGGTGCTCTCAGCCCGCAGGCTGCGCTCCGCTCCCGTGTACAGCACCTTCCTGTCCTTACTCCTGCAGCTCTCGGTAAAGCTCACGCTAATCTTTACGTCCTTAAGCAACTTAAGGTCGGGGGAGAACTTCCGGACCGCGGGTGCATGCCGGGCGGTGCGCGGGCTGTGGTCACTACAGTTCGGGTCTATGAGCAGGCGGCCCTTAGAGAAGGCTCCTTTGGAGAGAAGAGATGCTCCGTAGAAGTTGAAGGGATCCTCAGCAGGGGGTTCGGCCTGCCCATCACCACCAGAGCCAACGTCCATTACCTCTGCATCACTGGACGTTTGCAGGGGAGGTGGTGGAGACTGTTCACGGGGCAGCGCTGAGAAAGGGCACACTCGGCTCTCCATGATTGCTTCTCCTGCGGCCTCACGGGGGACAGGAGAGGGCCTCTCACATGTCTCCATGTTAAATGCAGTAAGGCTACTGTGGAAACCAGAGTTTTAGGAACCCTTACATAAAACTACCAGCTGGCTAACATGCACAAGTCCTCCAAGACCCGGGTGCCGGCCGTCCTGCCCGCGCTGCACACGCTGGCGGCTTAGTCAAGCTGGCCACATTGCTCTTTTCATTAATGTAGACAGCTTTTAGAACCACTGCCTCAATTATTGGAAATCACAATGCACTCAGCTTAAATGACTGGCGACTACGAGAGTCTGTCTCTTCATGCCAAAGTGGCGCCTGTCTTCTTCCCCCTGCAAAGAAATTCAAAAACATTGTCACAAAATGACAGAAAGCTGGCCCCCCCTGGCTAGCATGGCAGTTAGTCAGGTG
>PVJH01019094.1:0-43620 GCA_004026705.1 Nesogale talazaci
GGTGGTCAGATGAACACGGCGGCATTGTCAGCGTGTTCCCCACTACGGTGCTAAGCGCTTCTGAACAGTTCGAAAGGACAATAACTTACAGGCCCACTCGCTTCTCCAGAAGAGCCCAGAAGGAAGCCGGAGGGGGGCCGCAGAGACGCCGTGCCAGCGTAATTATATTTACCCAGCACAAATGAGTGAGTCACCGCTTCACTTGCACAACAGTCCCCATTGAGATGGCAGGTTCAATTAGAATGAAACCCAGAGAGGCCTCAGTCGCCCGGGCCTGGAACAGCTCTATTGAAATAGAAGGCACTGTGCGGCTCCTTCTAGAGAAATTAGGGTAAATTGTCATCAGCAGCTAATAAAAAAAAAAACTATTTTGTCACCTACGACCTTAGTGGACTGAAACTTGCCCATGACTGAAACCGGAGCTGCCAGAGGAATTTTGAGGGGCAAAAACAGTGAGATCATTTCTCCCACATCTAAAAACTAGAGCCTCGAACAGGGAGGTGCAACATGTGTTACCAAATCCACAGGGACACTTTCAGTAACACTGCAAAAGGCAGAGCAGAGGGAATGTTGACCGTTGGCATTTTCAGGGGCACAGAGCTTGTGCCCGGCACTGCGCTGCATGCCTTGAGTTTCAAAGGGGCCCGGAGGTGGCCACCCCCATTTCACAGATGAGGAAACGGTGGCACGGAGCGACTACGAGGAAAGGCGCAGACTAGCAATTGGAGATAAATCTAGAATCGATGGCCCAGTCCTGGTGGTGGAGGGGGTTATGCGCTGGCCCCTGCTTACCAGCTCCACGAGAGGAAGAGAAGGCTTCTGACTCCCATAAAGACCGACAGTTGCTCAGAGGCCCAGCGAAGTTCTTCTCTGTGTCCCAGAAGATGGTTGTACATCAGAATCGACCCCCAATGGCAGCGAGTTTGCTTTAGTTTTTTGGTGGAGTTGAGATTTCAACTCAGGTGGTAACTCCAGAACGCAAGAGTCACTGCCACTTTGAATGAGAGTCAGGTGACAAATGGATACAAGACAAAACTAACCTCCTCCCCCCCAAAAAATACAAACTAACAAATAAACACTGGCAGTGAGTGGATTCTGAATCCTGGTGTCCGGGAAAACAGTAAGAACTGCCCCTAAGAGTTTCTGAGACTGTAAAGAAAGCCTCATCTTTCTTCCCCACTGAGTGATTGGTGGCTTCAAATGACGGATGAAGACACAACGCAGCGTAACATCAAGAGATTAAAAAAAAAATCTGTGGAAAAATAACCTCAGCCATCACATGATTACACGTTTCCATTTTACCCAATCATATAGGCAGCACTCCTTACCTGTTCCCCATTATCAGAAAGCACAGGTGCTCCTGAGTGCAGTGCATGGCTAGTATACCTATTAACCTCAAGGCTGCAGGCTGAAAACCCCACGAAAGTGCCTTGCAAGAAAGGTCTGGCAACATTTTTCTGGGGGAAGAAGTCAGCCACTGAAAACCCTGCGGAGTACAGTCCTGAGCTGACACACAGGGCGTGCCCATGCATGGGTATAACTAGAGAGCAGCTGGTTGATATAATTACGACAACACACACACACTGCCATCAGGTTGACTTGAATTTATAGTGACCTTAGCCCCTATACAGGGTGTCTGAGCTTTCACAAATCTTCCTGGGGACAGAGGGCATCACAGTTCCTGTGCAGAGCAGTTGCTGGATTAGAACTACTGACCACACAATTAGTCCAACACCACCATGTAACACCCTATTGAGATTATTAAGGTAAATGGCTTTGGGACTGTAGAATTGGTTACTTAAAATTAACCTGCCTGAGAAAATGTTTCCTCAAGGTTGCCACTGAACATACATTTATTTGCAGAACCATGTTTCTTTGACCATCCATGTGAGTGAAATTCATTCTTCATTGCGATTTCAGTTCGTTAACAATTTGAGGGGGCGGCGTGATAGGGTTAACTTCAGGGGAAGGGGAGTTTTTAGTGGAAAAAGTGTAGTGTTCACGGTTTGGCCCATGTTCACTTAAAAACTATTTTGAATTGGACGGTACAAGCCAGCTACAGATGTTCTGAATGAGCCACCACCACCAGCCAGGTAAGCAGAACCACGTCTGAACTGGTAAATCACACACCACGTTGTGCACATGACACACGACTTGAGTCCACAAGTCAAAGTTATCTAGGTGAGACTGTGTTCACAGCCTTTGTGCACAGTCAGCTACGGCTCCTTCTATGCATGTGGACGTGTCCGACAGAGCTCGCTCGTCGCCAGCAGAGGGCTCTGCAGAGCAGGCCTTTGCCTCTCACACTACACAGGTTCCAGCACCAAGCCAGCCCATCCAGGCCTTTCCCTGCACACGAAGCGGGGCAAAGGTGCTTTTTAGGCTCACTTCCTAACTGGCAGCTGTATTCTTAGGTGAACAGACTCACCGGCATCAAGATGGTCCAGTCCAGTCTGTATCAACCCACAGAAAACGACTCTGAACGGATGTGCACCCTACAATCGAGGGGCTACCAACCTTTCCAGAAGCTGTGAGAAAGAGCGTGCTACCTCTGCATGCTCAAGGAGGAGAAGTCGATGAAACATTTCTGTTTTGTTTTCTTAAAGCAGAAATCACGGGCAACACATTTGCTAAAATATGTCAAAAAGTATGATCATTGGCATATATTCGCATCGGACTTGCTACTTTCTTTTCTCCAGATGAATGAAATTAATACTCCTAATTACGGTTTGAGCTTAGGAACAGAGGTTGCCTATGACACTCCTGACAAGCCCCTCTGCTCCCGGAAAGGGCTGGCATCATGGACACCCACCGGAGGGGTTCTGGCCGGTCCTGCAGGGTTAGCTGTTTTTGGAGTCCGAGCAGACTCAATGGCAGTGAGTTTAGTTTGAGTTCGGGTTCACTAATGAGTTTTGCTTTGTTTCTTTTTCCCAGCTGAGGCTGATGAAGCTCACAGTACATTATCCTTTCACGTAAAAGTAATAGCTGCCACTAGTATGTCCACCACATTCCAATGAAAACTCGCTGCCTCTGAGGGGATTCTAACTCGCAGTGACCCCAAAGGGCAGAGCAGAAATGACCCGAAGGACTGCCAACACTGTAACTATTTACAGGAGCAGAAAGCTACGTCATTCACCCATGGAGCAGACGGTGGGTCTGAACTGCTGGACTTGTGGCTAGCAGCCCAACCTGTCACCCATTTAGCCACCATTAGGACTATGCCAAAACGCCTAGGCATCAACAGCCCTCGGCCAATTAAAAGCGTCAGGAGTCCCAGGTTCACACAAGGGATGAAGCACTCGGGCGAATGGCTTGAGGCTCAGCCCACCCGGAGGCAGCTAGAGAGGGAGTGCTGTGCTCCTAATAGTGTTTGCAGGAATTAATGCCAAACTGGCCCAAAGAAAGGGAACCCTGGTGGGCTCTCACCTCCCAGAAAGCAGTGGTTCTCAAGCTTCCTAATGCCGCCAACCTTCAACACAGTTCCTCACGTGTGGTGGTCCCCAACCGTAAAGTTATGTTCGCTGCTAATTCATAACTGTAAGTTTGCTACTATTGTGAATCGTCATGTCAATAGCTGCTATGCAGGATGTATGTTCATTGTGACAAATGAAACCTAATCAATGTACAGTGATTAATGACAACACTAGTACGCAATGCTATACTGGGAGATATTTATTTCTAATGAGGAATAAGTGAGATTTCTGTTGTGTAATGTGGGTGCTCGTCAGTGGATGTATGTGCAAGTGGGCAGACCTGCCTGGAGATGGATAGAGGAGCAGTGTCTTGGTTCCTAAGACCATCGGAAATATGTGCTTTCTGATGATCCTGTAAGGGGACCAGACATCCACGTTCTGTGGAGTTTTATAGTTAAAATAAGTATATTACAATGCTATTTTTGCATTATTTGAAAATTTTTGTTGCTCCATATCGACCACATTTTTAACCAAGAATCCCCACCCCACCCCGGTCAATGGTGTCCCGCTTAAAATCTAGTCACTTTAGCACAACCCCTGTGAAAGGGGTCATGACCCATAGGGTGAGAAAAGCTTCCATACAGAGTTAGTCTCCCAAGCTTACAGGGCCAGTTCTACCCAGCCCTATAGGGTCGCTGAGTCAACATCGCCTTGGTGGTAGTGAGTTTTTGAGACCCCCCAAAAGATGGAGATTGAAAAGGCCCCCAAAGTCTGTAACTCTTGGAAGAACACAGAGTTCGATACAATTTCCTCCCAGTGCTCCCTTGAGGATATGCCCTTGTGTCTCTGGGTGTGGTCAGCTTGCTGCAGTGTCCCACAGGACTCCAGAAAATTCACGGAAATGTCCCACAAGATAGATGGTGAGCGTAGTGCAGTCTGAAGGTTGAAGATCAGAGAGATGCTGGGGCCAGAGGACCCACAGGCCTCCAGCTTCTGAGCTCGCAGCCCCTACTCTGGAGAGGGCTCATGTTTAATGGACCAGGGCGGCAGTAAGGGGAATCCTCTTCAGTTACTCACAGGAGAATCCTAACAGCTTCTCCCGCCTTTTTATCAGACCAGCGCAGGAAAAGGTCATTTGGTAGTAGTTACAGGGTGAAACTAAATTTCACCCAAATAAACCTGTTCTCCATCCCCTGGATTGTAGTATATTTACACACATAAGAGGTGGGGCCTCTGGAGAGATATATCCAATAAGCAATGACCTCTTAGTAATAATCTTAATCCGCCAAGCTTTTTCCTAGGCCACTTCAGAAAGTTCTCTTTCTCCTCTCTGCTGCGGCATCAGATTCTTTACATCCATTATAAATCAACACTGGCCAAGCTAACCAACAAGCTTGGTCGGATGCGTACCCTCTACTAAGGTCAACTCTTAATCCTGTCCTACTCCTGTGTGGTGTTAGCACACAAAGCCCTCCAAACGGGGACGATGGCCTCAGGCCCACAACGTCTAGGACTATAACAAACCACCTAAGACTCTGGCTGGAATGATCCCCTGGTGTACAGTTCACTGTGTTAAAATTCAAAACAGGAACAACCCCTCAAAAGTTTCCTATGTGTCATGAAGTACTTAGAGGATTGCTTGCTAAGGACAATAAAAACCTATCTTTGACTACAAAGGATCTATTTTAAAAAATTGTTTTCCAAATGGGGAACCTGGCCTTCACTGCAATCTTTACCCACAGAGGAGATTCTGTAGGATGAGACACAGACTTGGAAACAAGGGAAGGTTTCTGAGCAACACTGGAGGCAGGCCTGATGTGGAAGACGTGGAGGTGACTTAAAAATTCAGATGAACTTTTCCTTGGAATCTCTTCAGAAAACTTTGGGGTTTACCTTCTGTTTTTAGGTCAAAGAGTTGTAGCTTGATGGATCGGATCATCTTTGAAAGACTTCACAGGTGAGAACAGAATTAAATTTTAAAACCCGAATGCCTTCAAGGCAGGCCTAGCCCTCCCGTGGTTAGCTTGGGCCTCAGCTCTCTCCATTGACCTAGAAGGGCAGCACTTTGTCTTTATCTTATCTAGTGGTCCATTAACATTTCTGCTTTTGAGGTCCTCCGAAATCGTATTAAATTCAAAAATTAAACTCCTATTCAACTTGCAGCTGCTCAAAGGCAAAGATGTAATTGTAGGCAGAGAGACTTCTCAAGAAGTCTGCACCTCACCAAAGGCATAAAAGCCAGATGAGGAAGGACAGCATGGAGGAGGTTAGGGAACATAATCTACATTTGAAGATGTTTTCAACTATGCATTTGCACTGCAACACTGCTGGAGGGTAGGTTTTGACACCAGTAGGTTGATTTTTTTCCAAAGTCGGAATTGTCTCATAAGACAATTCCCCAAGCAGGTAGTCAGATGGGCAGACCTTGGCAAGGGCAGTATATTAGTGAAGATTTTGGAATATTAAAGCACACACAAAATGTCCCCACTATCGACTTCTAATGAGATGCTGTCATGCAGTTGTAGAAGAAACTTTTGAAACGACTCTGAAAACCTGGCTTACTTCTATTCCATGCCAGATCTATGTTACACTAGAGCTTTGTTTTGAAGAGCACTGAAATGATATCAGTTAAATAGCTGGTACTTAAGTTACCGTAAATTATTGAACTGCTTTTATGGCTGGTATGAGGAACTATCCATAAGGAGATAAAAGTCGAATTCATTGGGAGCATTCTACTTGAAGTTTTGTTGGCTAAAATGGCTGCCTGGTGCCACCTCACTGGTCACTGGCATTTCTCCTGCCAAATAAAGCCCGGGTTTTTGAATGTTGGATTAAAATATTTTTTAAAAAGCAACTTTTCCCTCTGAGAGAGAAGGTACGTTACATGATTTTTATTGCCTGTCTAGAACTATTTCCTCCATGCTATCTTGTGAATTTCATGCTGGAAAAAATAAGAAAGCAAATTAATGTGAACTGAGTTCCCATTGGGCAGACGGACATGCTGAGACTGATGTTAATTTCAAGGCCAAGATAGCTCAACAATGGCAGGGTGGGGGGTGGAAGCTGGCTTTCCTGGCCTCTAGCTAGGGCTTTTCTGCTCAACACTGAAGTTGTCGAGAGGCCTGTGTAATTGTTTTTGTTTCATACAAAGGACAATCTATTTTGAAAAGCAGATATTCTTACCTATTTTCATATACCCAGTGCATTTATTCTTTGGTTTGGGCTGTCAGGAAACTCCACTAAAATAAATTGGTGTTTTCCTTTTCTACGTTAATTAAGCACCTGAACTTCAAAACAATGTGGTTTTAATACCATGGAGTGATTTTTGTCAAAACCATTTAGTGGGAGCGAACACAGATACCACATTGTTTCATAGTTCAATAATGACAAGCAGTATTGAACAATTGCTACCACAGTTTCAAAACCTTCTTTTCTGTCTTGAACCCCTTGACACCAGCTCCCTTGTACCCCTCCATGCCACTCCCACCACTGTACTCCCCAGAACCTTTATTCTCCTTGCTGCCCCTATAGGGTCATCAATCCTGAGTTTCATACACTGAAAAACAGAAAAACATGCAACAAAAATTCAAGAGGGTCATCCTCAATGAGAAAACACACCTGCGATGAACCCCACATGGAACAAACGGAAAAAATTAAAAATGTTGAAAAGCAAGTCATAACTAACGAGCATCAGAAGCAGCAATCAAGTGAAAAGGTTTCAATCATTCAAGTCAGGTTTTTCATTTTGATCTCCTATAGTCATCTCTCTAATGCTGTTTGGTTTCCAGTCACTTCCCGCCCCTCTATTATGGACAGAGGCAAATCAATGGATGCTTATTTCCTATGCAGATGCCACAAATGTACCTTGCGCTCCATTGTCATCCACAGCTTTCTGGAAACCAAATTCTCACAACTTAGACTCTGCTATTATTCCTTCCTTCGGTTTTGGATTATATGATTTATGATCCTGGTGTTGGTGTGCTTCTTCCATGTAGACTTCATTGACATCTCATTTAGATGGCTGCTTGTGTGGAAATAAGCCTTTAAGACCCCAAACACTATTTGATCTGATATTCCAGCACCTTCTTGTTTCTTCACACTTTTGGCTACAGCACCCATATCATGGCTGCTGTGTTCCCTTCCTGAAGGCGACCATTAACTAGGGCCATGTTGCAAGAACTAATTGTTACTAAATACAAGATAGGATTTTGTTTGAGCTCAGACCCATTCCTGGATTCATGGACTGAATTTTTTTCTTTAAAATTTATTTATGTTATTGCTGTTGAACATAACATGCGCCAAGTCACCAATTTCTACATGTGGTGACACTGATTATATTCTTTAAACTGAGCAACTATTTTTAACTCTCTTTTTCTGAGTTGTTCCTTCCTCATGAGGACAAACTCGATGTCCTCTAAGTTTCTTAGTCCTTGAATTTCTGTTGTCCATTTGATCTCTTGTAGATAGTTCTTATAGGAAAGTCCTTTTAAGTAGATAGTTTTTAAAAGAATATAGTGCGGGTTGTAGTGGTTGTGCACAGGACTGTAGCCCACTGGGACGGAGGTTTAATTCCAGCAGTGGGGCTGGGCCTTCTACTCCCACCGCCGGAGAGCAGTGATGCCCCTCCCGCCCCCGCAAAAAAAAAAAAAAAAAAAAAGAATATAATGCTCGGCTGAGCCCCGGTGGTGTAGTGGTTGTGCGCAGGACTGCAGCCCACTGGGATGGAGGTTCAATTCCTGCGCCCAGGAGCAAAGGCTGGGCCTCCTGCTCCCACCACCAGAGGGCAGTGATGCCTAATAAAAAAAAAGACTATAATGCTCAAGGTAGAGCCTTTTATAAACTAGATCAGCTAAACTATTGCTGGGCTTTATGAAGCCTTCAGGGTGTGGCTGTTACCTAATCTGGTATCAATTTGAAGAGTTAAGAGTGTAGGGGTGGAGTCTAGTGTGTCAATCTGGAGATACCCAATGAGACCTCTGTGTGGGTATGGCCTTCTCCTGAGAATTCTGGTAAAATGTGGTAATTCCTTCCTGATGGTAGGAGACACTATTTCCCAGCTCACACCCTGGGAGACGTTGCAGTTGACAAGACACATGGTAGCATGCTGATAGACCCTGGGCCCTAGAAACTGGAGGAGCCATGGGGAGACCCCTGCCAGTGCTGAGATGCCTCTACCACCACTGGATACACAAGACTCTGCACCCACTGGTCTGTGATTGCATGTGGTTCAAAAGCCTGAAGAGGATTTAGGGACTGGTACCAGACATATGGGCTAATATCAGACTTATGACCTTGGTCTGAACAGGGCTGGGATGCTTTCTCAATGTTCAACTGCTCTTCTATATAAACCTCTTTCTTATTAACATGCATGCTTATTATGAATTGTTTCTATAGTCTACCCAAATACAGGGGATTTTTTGGTTTAAGGTTTTAAGGGAGTTTCAGGGCAATAGTTTCAGGAGCCCATCCACCCTCCATTGCTCCACAAAGTATAGCGTTCATATGAATGTGAAATTGTTGTGCATTTCCCCCTTTAACTAAAGATTCTTCTATAGGCTCCTTATCGAAATGTTCAGTAAAGGGTCCATCCGGGTCTTCAGGGCTCACTGTAAACAAAGCAGTTGTTCATGGAAGCAGTTAGATACACATTCCATAGCCTCCACCTTGTTCAGATAAATGCTCCATCTTGCTCTGATGCACTAGGCAAATAGACATCAATTAGTGGGTTTTCGGTAGGCCTTACAAGTCTCTAAGACCTCCAAGCACTACGAAGAATTACAAAACACACTATTAGGCCAATTAATTGGGATATCACATGAAATCACAATACTAATTCTCCAAAATGAAAATGAAATTCTGTGAATAATTTGACTGTACTCAATAGAGCTTCAGCATCTACTATTTTTCCTTTATTATAAATGTATCATATAACTTTTGTCAGTTATACTTTTTTACTAGTGTACAGTTTTTTTGACATAAATTTTAGCAACTGGTGATGCAATCCTGATCTTAATTCAGTTTTGGGAATCCATATGATTCTTCTATCACCACTAGCAAGCACACTTGTCCCTTCCTTTCTGTTCCTAGTTTCTGCTGATCAACTTTTGTTTCCATACATTTGCCTCTTCCTGGAGAAGTGAGAACATACATTTGTCCTTTTGTGATTGACTTGTTTTGCATAATTATGGTAGCCTGGAAGTAGGTTTCATTTCTTCGAGTGGCTGGGTAGTTTTCCACTGTATGTCTGTCTCTCTCATCTCTTATTTAGCCACTCATTTACTGATAGCCACTTAGGTTTCCAACTTTTGGCTATTGGAAGTAGTGCAGCTATGAACAATGAAAGGCACATCTCCCTTTAAATGTGTACTTCCAGTTCTTTGGGTGTATACCTAGAATGGAGTGGTTGGGTCATATGGCAGTTCTGTTTTGGCCAGGAACCACCTCAGGCACTTCAAAGCATCTTTGCCAGCACCATCATTCAAATATCTGGAGTCTTCTTTGAGCTTCCTTATTTAATGCCCAACGTTTGCATGCACATGAGGCGACTGACCATACTATGGTTTGGGTGAGGTGCAGCTTAGTTCTCAAAGTAACATCCTTGCTTTTGAACATGGTTAAGAGGTCTGGGATACCATATTGAACTAATGGAATAGACTTGCAAAATGCCTTCTGACTATCTCTGGGCTGACTTACTGGTCTTGCTCAACCTTGATTGCCTGCACTCATTCTCACCTTTCTCATTCCTCTCCCTAAACCCATCCTATCACTGTTCAGCTTTTCTCTGCCCAGAGACTTAGGGCGAAGGCTGCCTCCAGATCTTTGATTGAATGTAGGAGATGGGGTCTTATTTACACAAGAGTCCCGAGATTTCTAAAGGCACATTTTTCCACATGAAGAAGATTTTCTTCTTGATGAGTTTTGATGTCAGCTGCTAAGATAATAAAAAAATTTCTGCAAGTTATTATATCTGCAGTCATAATTAGACATGCTATAAAAATGATATGCAACTGAGAGGCATAATAAAGCATTATGCGAGTGAAGAAGGTGGGTAATTCTCTTAATAAGATCAGGGCAAGTACAATAGTGGACACCAAGATAAGGTCTTGAAAAATATTGACAAGCAAACGTGTGGGTGCTTCCAAAAAAGCAGAAGAGAGTAGAGAGCTGATGATAATGGATGTTATGAATAAATACATATTTGAATAGCAAATTGCCTCGTGTGTGGCATTCCTACTGTGTAGGGGGAATGGAGAGAATACAGGGCAGATAATGGCTGGGTAAGATGGAGATCATTTCCAAGGCAGTGGATGCGTCCAGATCAATTGAGTCTTGGGAGAAAGATTTAACTCTGAAAACCAGAGTTAAAGAATGGCAGAAGTTGAGCTTTCGAGTCTTGGTGAGTGATTGGACAAAAGTTCATAAAGATAATAGGAGGCAATTGAGAGGGGAAAGTAAAAGGTAACCCCAATAAATTCGATTGGGTAACTCGCTAACAGCGACGTCATTAACCAACCTAAAGAAGAGTGGCCAGTGAATAAACTAATGATTAAAATAAAGCTGTACTTCAATGGTTGCAGGAGCTGGGAGGAGAAGAGAGGGTGGATCATTTTCTAACTAGGCGACACATGTTATTTTGGGTGAAGGGAAAGGAAAGGCACTTCACAGAAGTGCACTTCACACAAGAAGGCAGCACAAGGTGACCCTGATCTCTGTAGACACTGAGAGGTACACAAGAACCCAGGACTTGGGAAAGTGCTACAAAATAGTTCTGCAACAAAAGTAGCAGCCACAACAATTGTGAGTAGTGACATTGGTAGAAATGTACACTGGACAGGTGTCGGTGGGCATCCAGGAGCACATGGGCACACAGGTAGAGGTAGAGTGGGCAGTGGTGCTTACGAATATGTACATACTATATACATATTCACATACAAAGGGACTGCAAAAGTTTGTGGGAAAATGGAATGAAAGATAATGGACTTTTTGGAAAGCCACTCATACATAATAGAGAACACAGGGCTCACAGCTGTAGAAACATCTTAGATGTTTCCAGACAACTCATGGATGGAGTTAATGGGCTGCAAGACTCATGACCACAGTCTTGGGGGGCATCTAGGACCACTGGTAAAAGAGAATTCATAAAGATAATGATCTATATATCATTTAGCCTATTTTGGTGACTAGTGTTAAAACAACAACTCCAGTCAATTCTGATTCACAGTGACTGTGTAGGACAGGCTAGTACTGCCCCTGAGGGTTTCTGAGACTATTTACAAGAGTAGAAAGTTTCAACTTCCTCTCATGTTATTGGTGGCTTTGAATTGTTTGCCTTGAGGTGAGCAGCCCAATGCATGACCCGTTATACCACTAGAGATAGGGTCTTAAATGTTTGTGAGCGGCTCTTAAATATACAACTCTTGATGTCCTTCTGCCAAAACCCGTGCAAGATCCAAAGAGGTAATCAATCCACAGGTCTAATAGATCACAAGAACCACAGCCTCCTCTAGGTTGAGACCAGAAGAACCAGATAGTGCCTAGCTACCACTGAGGGGGACTCCTCTGACCAGGGACACATGGGAAGGTCCCAGGATAAAGTATGTGGGTTGGGCAGTGAAGATGCAGAACACATTCATAAAAACAAAACAAGACTCACTGGGCTGAGAAGAGACTGTAGGAACCCCCAGGACAAGTTCCCTAAGATGCCCTTTTAACTTGGAACTAAAGCCATTAACAGAGGTCACTGTTCAGTCAAATGACAAAATGGCTTATATAATAACAAAGCCTAGGAAGAATGTGTTCCTGGAAACTATCAAACATAGCAGACCAAACGAGGAACTTTTGCCCCAAAGCACAGACAAGAAGGCAAGGAGGGAAACTAGAAGGACCGATGTAACCCAGGTCACACAACAATTTGTGTAGGCATTGTTTACAGGAAAAGTAAGGCCCCGTGTAAATGTTCACCTGGAACACAATAATTTGTGGCCTTCCCTTATCATTTGCTCGACAGGAAATCATTTAAAAGGGTAAGGGAAGCCGCCTGCAGAAAGAAATGTTTTCTTGGAGAACTGGAATGAATTTCAGAAAAGAAAGCTCATGAAATAAATGAAATTTAAGGGGAATAGAATTTCATTAAGTGACATTCAATCTGTAATTCTAAAAACCAAGCATTTTGTCAAGAAAATTAGACAAAAGTGCAGCTTTTGCTTATTCCATCAATTAACACTCATGTAATGCCTTAGGGGACACTTCTCATAGAACAGCGGCCATTTACACCCTGATGACTTAGGTGCTTGCTTCTCTGATTGGTTTTAATGAGAGTTGTGTCCTTTCCAGGATCTCGAAGGGATCCATGTCAGTGGATGGGGTGGGGGTGGGAGTGAGAATGAGAGAATCCAAGGAGCTCAAGAAGAAACACCCGCTTGGGCTGATGCAACTTGCAGGGTATTTTACATATTGGATGAGCTTGAAATTGCGGATGGACTGCAAGACAAAAGCTCTGAACTACTGGGGTCAGGATCTGCCACTATGAATATTAGCTTTGACTCAGAAAAATGCTTCGCTTCCTCAAGCTTGGGCTTTCCATTAAAAAACAAACAAACAAACAAAAACACCATCACCTATCTCACATGGAGTTAGAAAATTGATGAAAACTCATCAGTGGTCCCTGAGCAGCACAAACCATGAACTCACTCCACTGCTAACCCTGAGGGTAGATGTTCGAGTCCACCCAGACAGACGCACGCTGGAAGAAGGGTCTGCTGTGGTGGTAGTGGTGTGTGTGTAGGGGGGCGGGAAAGGGCTTATAAAGTCTGTAGAAAAATCGCATCATCTTTCAGTCTCATTTTCCCACAAATTTTGGAAAGCCCCTCAAACGTCAGAAAAGTGTGACATGGAGAATTCTGTAATGATAGTTCTAGATTGATTAAAAAAAAATACACACACACAAAACAAACAAAGCCAAACACCTTGTGGGAATAAGTTAAAAATCCAATTAATGATTGATATTACTATTATTTCTTTGCTACCCTCAATTATGAACCTTACTTTATAGATGAGGAATCTGTAAGCTTAGTGAAGTTACGTATATCACAGGTCCAAGAGCACACAGAGATGAACAGACAGGGCAAAGACAGAAATGGGACTTGGTGCTTTTTGCGAAAGCTGGTATGTTTTTTTCTGTTCCATCACGTTCCTTCGTCAGAAATGGCTCCCAATGCACTGAAAACAGTCCCTAGCAGACTGGGTAAAAAACTCATTGCCATCGAGTTGATGCTGACTTATAGTGCCCATATAAGACAGGGTGGAGCTGCTCGTTTGTGTTTCTGAGACTCTAACATCGTTACAGAAACTGCTGGCGTGTCCCACCTGCCGGCCTCTCAGTTCCAGCTTGAACTACTGTGTCATCAGGTCTCTTTTGATGCCCTGTACCCAACCCAAACAACTTCCATAGAGTCCATTCTGACCCACAGTGACCCCACAGGCCAGGGCAGAACCGCCCCTGGGGGTTCCAAATGGGAGCTCTTGGTGGGAGTCATGAAGCGAAACCCTCATCTTTCTCCTGAGGAGTGGCTGCTGGTTTCAAACCCCTGACCTGCCGCTCACGGCCCAGCTCATAACCCACTCCCACTGCGGGGCTCCTTATGCAAAGAGTAGGGCGTCATTACTAAGGGAATGTGCTGCTATTTGCGCCGACTCACGAGGAACATATGCAAGACAGGGCAAAGCACTGCCCCATGGGTGCCAGCCTCACAATTTGGAGTCTACTGAAACCTATGGCAGCTCTTATAGGAGGGAGGTCTGGAAAGTTCCTGGATCTTTTCCATGATCATAGCATTCAAAGCTCCCACACAGTTTTTTGAAGACCTCCCATATATTAATGAGATGAGACATCCATTCAACCCCATGTTTAAAAAGTAGTTGATACTATACAACCCACTGAACTGGGGTCTCTACTCACAGTTCTCCATTAAGGGAGTCCGGGCAGGGTGCTGCTGCTCTGGCCTGGGGTGGGGGGGAGGGCTCACTGTTCTAGAGCATGCAGGCCTGCAGCAGGCCAATGCCGTCTTCATCGGGTTCTTCTGGAGTTCCTCTCTGTGCCATGGTGCCTGGCCGTCTTTCAGAGCTTTGCTCTCATTTCACCAGCCTCTACGTGTCAAGATCTGGTCTTTCCGAGAACAGGTGCACAGCCAGTGACCGCAAGTCTCGTTGTCCTGGCTTCCAAGAAGCATTCTGACTGTCGATTTTCTAAGGTCGATTTGTTTCCTTTTCTTCCTCCTGGCGATCCACAGTAGATTCACGCTCCCTCACCAAACACCGAAATTCCAAGTGAAGGGATCATCTCCCTCTTCCGTCTGCCTTTCTCATTGCCCGCTAGTGGTCTGTTTATAAACATTAAAGAGCTTTGCATTTTGAAAACAGACCATCTTAAGGGACCTATTTTATCGATTTCATCTGAGATACCCAAAGATTCTGTTTGTGGACAGAATTATGAACTTACATAGCTTTTCCTTTTAGGTGCACCTAGGATAAGGTGAACAGATGCCCCACTTTTTAACAATTTGTCCATGCCCCGTGGTGCTTTAAAATTAAAATAAATATATTACAATACTATTTTTGCATTCTATAAAAAATTTTATTGCTCCACATAGACCAAATTTTTAATCAAGACTCCCCTCCTCCCTGTCAATGGTGTCCCGCTTAAAATCTGATCACTTGGAATACGTAGCACCTCGGAATTTGGCGCATCTTTATTCAGCCATTGAAATGAATGAGCCTGTATGAATCATGACAACAGACTTTTAAGCTTCCACCGAGTCCATCACTGAACTAGGTACATTACCCACATCGTTTTGGCTTTCTCAGAATTCTTGTAAGCTATCTGCTCTTTCCAGATGAGAAAACGAAGGCTTAGGAGAAATAAATTGCCCAAGATTATAGAGCCAGTAAGTGGCAGACCAGGAATTCCAATCAGACACTCGCTGACTCCACCACAATGACTCATTTCACCGTGCCACCGGGCCAGCCCACGGAGTCAGCAATCGGAAGCCCCGGTGAATTGTAATCCTCCGGCTCCATCTCCAGGGCCATGCTGGTCTGTGTGACCAGGCATCTCGCCAGTCGTCGCTGTCAAGCTGGTGCCCAGTCACAGCCAGTTTATGTGTAACCACAGGCCACTGTCCACTGCCCCGCAGGCCCTTACATGAGGGTATGCCCAGTAGTCTGCGGGACAGTTCCAGGATCTTTGCACTTAATTTCTCCACTCACGATGTGAAGCCCCCTCATGTAGCTAGGAGAGAAGGCAAAGCTTCTTACACACACACACACACACACACACACACACTTTAAAATGTAGTTGACCATATATGGGAGTCAGCTGAAGTTGCATAACCCCTGCTTCCTCCCCCCCATCACTATTTACCATCAGAAGGATTTGGGGGGACGCTACCCCCTGGGGATTGCGAAGGCTGGCAAACCATCCTGGAGGAGGCAGGGTCTGAGGCAGGGATGAGAGAAGGGTAATGAGAGGGAGTGGAGACGCCCTCCACACTCTGTCAGAGTCCATGTCCACTCACAGAGACCCTGTCGGACAGGGTCCCACTGGCCCTGTGGTTTCTGAGAGTGTGACTCTTAGAAACTCTTAGAGTTGAAAGCGTCATCTTTCTCCTGGGGTGCGGCTGGTGGTCTCCAACAGCTGACCTTGGGTTTCGCGGCTCCACAAGGAACCCGCCATGCTACCAGTGCTCCAAAGGCTCTTCAGACTGGATGGTCTTAAGGACAAGACTTCAGCGCATTGACTTAAGGACAAAAATGGAAGAAGACATACTTTGCAGCAAGCAAAGTAGCCTACTGAAAATCGAGTTTCCCTCTGAAGGAGAGAGCAAAGGAATTTTAGCTGCCATTTGCTGAGCACCTACTAAGAGACATCGGCGACGAACGCTCTGTAGCCCAGAGCTGCGACGCAATCAATTCCAACTCCTGGTGCCTTCCTCTGGGTCAGATGGGGGCACAAGCCGATCACCAGGCCTTTCCTCTGACATACTGAGATACGGACTAGAGGCTGAAATCTTTCAGCAGGCGAATGCAGTCGCCATATGCATCGCACCCAGGGAACTGATGCAATGTGCCGACTATCCTACTTAACTTTCTGTACAAATCTACCAGACGGTGGTCTACTGTCTTGTCGTTTGGACTGCTAACAACTAGGTCAGTTAAGCAGTTTGAAACCACTAGTTACCCACAGGGAGAAAGACCAGGCTTTTTACTTCTGGAAAGAGTTACAGTCATGGAATTGGAAGGCTAGAGGGGCAATTCTACCCTGTCCTGTAAGTTTGCTATGGGTGCAGCACTGACGCAGTGGCTGTGGGTTTTGACCTAGAAGACACACCTGGTCACCCTGTAACAGAGCTGGAAGGTGGAGACTAAAGGAGAGAGCAGTGAGAGAAAGGGTCTGGAATGCTTTCTTTCACCCTGGGCTTGGTTGTATCGGCGTCAGCATCCACTCATCCACCCACAGTGAGTTGGCTCTTTGGCTTATTCTTGTATGAGCAGCAGTTTTTGCTTGTTTCCACTAGAAGTTTGTCTAGAGGATGGCCTGTGTTGTTGCCCAGGTGTGGTTGTGAATTATCACCAGCTCCTCCCACCCCCCAATCCCAATCCCAAGGTGTCTCAGAAAGAGCATTAGGCAGAAATAGCACACATCATGAGGAGTCTACCGTGGCTAGTTATTCTAATTCCACTCTCTTCCTCACAAACTGAAAACCTGAGGACCTACAAAGGCCTACAGCTCAATTCATTGGTTGGGAAAATAGTTGTGCAGTGTGAGAATTCTGTAGACTAGTGACATTAATTAAAAACAGCATTTCCCAAAGACCCAATGTATCGCTCCCAAGACCAAGAGTTCATTATCAGCACAGTAAATATTTGATTTCCCTGGCTGTCAATATAAACTTAAGTAATTTTACTTGCTGTACTTCTAAGGATCAATAGAAAGAGGCACACACTAGAAATTTTACTACTGTTCTATTTTTTGCCCTATTATCTCATCATTTCCGTAAGTTTCACATATTATCAGGGATGCAGGTGACTAAAGATGCAAGCTCAGATTACCAATGAGGAGCTTCATATGTCACAACAGCGGTTCTCAACCTGTGCGTCGTGATCCCTTTGGGGGTTGAACGACCCTTTCACTGGGGTCGCCCAATTCAGAAGAGTAGCAAAATGACAGTGATGAAGCAGAAATGATTTTATGGTTGGGGGCCACTGCAAGATGAGGGACTGTCCTAAAGGGTCTCGGCATAAGGATGGCTGAGAATCACAATGTGATACGCATCTGCTGAGCTTCTGAATAAGTTACCCCGCAGGTCCCCATAGGATGCATGGTCCAGGCGCCCAGTCACAGCTGGGAGATTGGACATCAAGTCTGTGTCACACTCAGGGCCCGACAACCAGAACCTGGAATCTCATCATGTGGCACCAACACCGCGCTCGGAGCTGCAACGGTCAAACATGTTTGGCATCATCCCTGTAAGTTCTACAAGGAACCCGACAGAAACAGAAGTTTTCACACGTTGGGTGTCAGTAGAAAGAGTGGCCACACACTAACAGGGCTCGCCAGAAGGAAACGGCTGTGGTCAGTTACCCGCCAGTTGATACCGATTCAGGACAACCCATGGGTTCAGAGAAGATCGCGGCTTCGGTGGGCCGGAACCCCTGACCCTTTGGTTGGTGTCCAAGCGCTCGGCTGTCTGTGCCCCCAGCGATCTTCTCTGAGAAGATCTTCTCTGGGAAATGAGGCATTGACAAGGAGACTCCATTCTAGATCATGGGGTTTCTGACTCTTAAAGTTTTCTTTACTTTATGCTAACATCTAAAAATAAATTGATCCTCTCGTTACAAAAAAAAAAAAAGAAAAAGAAAATACATAGCTCATTCTGGACATTTGCCCCAATCAATATATATATATATAATCTTCTCTCAAGATTACCTGGTGTTAACTTCAGAAAGCAGGTGTGCTATCCAACTTTGAATGACTTCATGGGACCCTCGCCGTTAAATAGATCACTGTCAGCACGGCTACTGCTTGCCTGTCACCGTGGTCTACACCAGTGGTTCTCAACCTGGGGGTCGTGACCCTTTTGGGTATTGACTGACCCTTTCACAGGGGTTGCCGGATTCATAACAGTAGCAAAATCATAGTGATGATGCAGCAATGAAAATAATTTTGTGGTTGGGGAGTTACTACCCCACGGGGGACTGTATGACAGGGTTTTGGCATTAGGAAGGTTGGGAACCATTGGTCTACACCCAGGTTGAAAACATTTCACCTAGTGCCATGCTTCTTTATGAATTATTCACATTTACTGCACCAGTTGCTGAGATGATTTACTTGTTTGTTGTTGTTGTGTTTTTTTTTTTTGTTTTTGTTTTTGGGCATCACTGCCCTCAGGTGGTGAGAGTAGGAGGCCCAGCCTTTGCTCCTGTGGAGCCGCTGCCGGAATTGAACCTCCATCCTAGTGGGCCACAGTCCCACACACAAGCACTATGCCACCAGGGCTCAGCCCTGAGATGATTTACCTTTAACGTCCTCCAGGAACCTTTGGAAAGGATTGTGGCCCTGGAATACACTGGGGGCAGGAGGCTCCGAGTCACTGGTACAAGTCATGGATCATCTCGGGGGTCTAGGATCTCCTACATACAGCAAAGGGGGAACTAAATGGCCTTCCTGGCCCTTTAAGATCTTGCCATGCCATGATTCTCGTACAGTGCATGTAGCATAGTGAGTGACGTATGTTGAACAATAAGGTCAGCAGTTTGAAACTACCGGCCACCCTGTGGGAGAAAGATGAGACTTTCTGTTCCCATTAAAAGTGAGTCTCCTGAGCCCTTGCGACCACCTGTACCTGCAGGGGGTCAGTCTGGGTGGAGGCAGGGAGGCAGGGAGCCAGGTGGCTCTCTTCTCCGGTCCTCACATCGGGTGACAGGAAAAGCTGCGAATCAGATTCAAAATCCATACGACCAGATTTCTGCATGTTAACACCCCCACACATAACATGTGCACAGGAAACGAATTCAGGATTTGCAAAATGCTTTATAGGGCACATGTGATTTGCATAAAATATGGTAATTACCATACTAAGTTTCCCTTTTGTGGACAATGAGAACATGTTTCAATGTTGAAAGTGAAGTTCTAATTCTGTGCATATGTAGACATTATGAAATCACCTCATTCATCATTACTTGAAACACGTTCTCGACAAAATAATATGGACACTGTCAACGAGACCTAATTCAGTCTCTTCCCTGGAAAAACTTCTTGTTAAACTGCAAGCAGAATGGCCACAGGCATTTCAGCATTAACACCGGAATGTACACCCAGGACACCCAAAATAACTGAAGAGTGCATTCCGGCAGTTGTAAGAGTTACTGGGACTATTAAAATAAAGTTTATTTCAAAAACTCAGTTTCATTCAACATCTGCAATTTCAGGTCTTCCCCCCCCCCCTCAAAAAAGTGGCAAAAAATAGTGACCATTAGAACTTCAAAATCTGTGAGCATATGAATTAGGTTTTTGAAACAGTGTAAATGGTGAAAATAATGCAAAAATCAAATGTGGCAACTGCAGAATGATTCAATGGAACCTGAGAGTGCAGGGACAAGATAAGAGAGGTCAGAGGGGCCCATCTCATTCACTGTCATTCACTGTCATTCTGAATTACAGTGACCCTAAGGGATAGAGTGGAACTGCCCCGTGGATCCCCGAGGCTGTAACTCTCACTTTTCAACAGTTTTATTGGCATATAATTCACATAGCATACAATTCAATAGTTCACTCATATTAAAGGGAGTTGTACAATCATGACCATAATTTTAGAATATTTTCTTCCTTCTTGTACTCACTCTTACTAGTTCCCCATTTTCTGCCAACCTTCCCTGTCATATCCCCAAGAAGCTAGTAATCTAATTATTCTATTCCAGATTGACCTATCCTGGATTAATATGCAGAAGAACATGCAAACAAAACAAACCAACTAACAACAATAACAGAGGGGAAAAAACCCTCAATCAAAAAGAAAGAAAATATTTAAAAATAGAACACATTTAACATGGGTTCTACAGCAAGGTGCAAGATTTCACCCTAACTGCATCGGCAATAATCCACTTTCCAAGGCATGCTGCCTGATAGCAAGGCTAGACACCTCCCTTGACTATGGTCTAGTACAGTGATTCTGGACCTGTGGGTCATGACCCCTTTGGAGGGTCAAATGACGCTTTCACGAGGTCACCCAATTCACACCAGTAGCAAAATTAAAGTTATGTAATAGCAAAAAAAAAAAAATTATGGTGTCACCACCACAGGGAACTGAAAGGGGTATGGCATTAGGGAGTTTGAAAACTTAATCCATGTGTGAACCTGCAATTGGATTTTGGGATTCCACTGCCATGCACAGCCTTCTGCACACCAGGTATTCACAATTCCGAGGCTGTGAGCCTTTACGCTCTGGTGGTGCAGTGCTAACCAGTTGGACTCTCCACTCCCATCAACGGCTATCATCATGGAAGCTCACAGGAGGTCACCGTGAGTCCGAACTGACCACTCGATGGCTCAGAGCAATATTTATGGCATCAGAAAACCTCTTCCTTCTCAGGGGAGCAGCTGGTGGACTGGAATTCCTGATTCGCACAAAACCCACAATGCCCCCTGGTGCCCAGGTTATCTCCCAAGCGTTGCTGGGATAATCCCTTGGTTGTTGGGGAAAGGTGATGAAAGTGGTTACATTCTCAAGACGCCACCAGGCAAGCTCGGTCCCTGGCACCCATCCGGAGGGTCTGGGGATGAGCTTCTGAAAAGGCGCAGTTGTGGACGCCCCAGGGAGCACAGGTGCTCTCAGCCACCCCATGAGCTGGAACTGACTCGATGACAATAGGCAATGACAGTCACGATGGTTTGCATACAGCTTCCACTCAGGAATCCTAATTGGCTCTGTCCTCGGGGCCCTCGATCACAGAGGGGGAGAGGCTTTGGCTCAGTGCTCCGCTCTGCAGTCTGATCCCCTGGCCCAACTCATCCATGTGGGCAACTCTGGAGAAGCACCCAAAGGCTTTGGTGCTGTTGGCTTTCTTTCCATAGAAGAGAACAAATCAACCCATCTGCTTTCTACGGTCGATGGCAGTATTCAATGAGTGATACATGTGGGGCATTTCGAGACACTTCTTGATTACTGGCTCAAATTCAAGAAAAGTACTGCCATCAAGGCCCCTCCAACTTCCAGGAACCTGATAAGACAGGGAAGAAAAGCTCCTATGGGTTCCCCAGATTGTAACTTCGGAAGATCGTAGAAAGCCTGATCTTTCTCCCAGGGGGCAGCAGTTGGTGGTTTTTGAACTGCTGACCCCGGAATTAACAGCTCAATTCTTAAGGCACTAAGCTACCAGGACTCCTCTGGTACTGACTGAGGCTCAATAAAAGTTACCTGACCTTGAATCTCAGGTCTGGGTTGGGAACAGCCCAAATGAAATTCAGTTAACCCTATAATGCCTCGCGTGAAGTTTTTGTAACATTTAATTAAACTGTATCTGGTACCGAAATTATAAAGCATTTGGAGGTGACGGCGATGTCCATGCAATCATTGCACTGTACTAGTACAAACGCATTCTGCTAGTCACGCCCGCTAGCAGCAAAACGCTTGAAGAGTGGCACATGTTTTGAAGTTAAGCGTTAGTTGGCGTTCAGTGCATGTTATAATTTTCAATCTAGTAAAGTTTTAATGTTGATATTTTTGTATATGTTCATAAAACTGTAGTTTTATGTCAAAGGTGTAATACTCATACAAAAACATAATATTTATTGTATATTTCCGCTTTTTCAAAACGCAATGTATTTGTTATATTCGTCTTTTGAATCGATGGTGACAAAAGTTACCACAGCATGGAACATGGCTTGCTTTTGTTTCTTTGTTTGTTTGTTTATTTGGCAGCACTGCCTCTGGTGGTCGTGGGCACTACCCAGTGCTGCTCCTGAGAGCCGCCGCTGGATTTGAACCTCCAAGCCCGAAGGCCACAGTCCTGCACTCAACCACTTACGCCACCGGGGCTCAGCCCCATAATATGGCTTGTTTTATGGAAACGGAAAATTTAGGACCTAGATGGAAGCCGTACAAACTCAAACAAGGTACCAGATGCTAATATGGATGAAATTGGTAAGTAATATGTGTATTATATTTTAAAATTTTAATTTATAATACAAAAATTTAATTATATTTCTATTTAAACTATTTAGATTATAGTATTTACCTTTCCCATTACCCTGAGGTCACAAACAGAGGAAGATCAAAAATGTAAATTGCAAGAGTGCACCAGTATTTTTCTGCAGCAAATGCAAAGTTCATCTTTGTACCACACACAAAAAAGGTTTTGTTCAATTTCACACTAAAATTATAAACACATATACTTTGTATTATATTTTATAAATAAGTTTTCAGTTGGTTTTTAATTTAATAATAAAATAAGATGAAAAATAATAAAGAAGGGCTGAGCCCCGGTGACGTAAGTGGTTGAGTGCGGAACTGCAGCCTGCGGGCTTGGCGATTCAAATCCAGCAGTGGCTGGGTAGTGCCCACGACCACCAGAGGCAGTGATGCCCACAAAAACAAAATAATAATAAAGAAATGAAGGTGCACTTTTTATTCTTGTATTATAAATCCATGGACGAATGTGACAATTTGGTTACATTTAAAAAACATTGCAAATTTTATTATTTTTAAAATATATTTTGGTTGTTATATAGATTGAGAACTATGAAAGTAAAGAATAAAATAAAAATTTTTTTCCTGAAATTAAAAATTCAGGCGTTAAAGGTTTAAAAAGAAAGAGAGACTGCCATACAGCCCATGTAGGATTTAGGAATAAAGGTCTAAAGTCAATGAAGAATTACAGAGCTCTCAAAAGTCTGGAGGTCAGTGCTGTGAAACAGGTTTTGGAAGGACAGGCCTGCTGCTCATGCCTCTTTCTCACTCATGTTATCTGATACTTCCCTCGGGACCTTTGTTACACACCGTGGACTATGAACAATCTCTGAAGCATCCTTGTATTTACATAAAGAGGATGATAAATCATCAGAAAACACTGAATTTGCTTTGCTCATGAGGAAAACGTTTGTAAATTTATGTGTGGTTAGCATATTCTTGGATAATGTTTTTAAACCAATTGCCTTAATTTCCAGGTCCAAATGTTAATTTTTCCAATTGGCAAAGAGACATTAGCTCTCTGAGAAATTATGTTCATTAAAAATTGGTGCTGTCTGAGATATTACCCAATCAATTTTCCATAGTGTCTGCACGTTCCTACAGGTGCCCCAGCAGTGGATAAGAGTTCCTATCTCTCCAACCACCCCACAACCTCTCCAACACTTGCTGCTTTCTGATTTTTTGAATTGGGCTATCCTTGAGGGTGTTAGGTGGTATCTCACTGTGGTTTTGATTGCATTTCTTTTATGGCTAATGATCAATGATTGGGAACATTTTCTCATATGTTTATGGGGGAGTACAGATCAGTGACCCAAAGTCTGTCAACAGGTGCAGCGACATCCCCTTACAGAGGGGTTGCAGGGAGGAGATGAGCCAGTAAAGATACAATGTATAACAATGAGATATGCAACTTTCCTCTAGTTCTCAAATGCTTCTTCCCACCCACTATCATTATCCCAATTCTACCTTACAAATCCAGCTAGACCTTACAAATCCAGTAGTAAAATATATTATGAAATTTTAAAATGCTTAAAAAAATGGGTGCTGTGCAGAGGAATATGCAATAACTGGTTTTCCAGGGCAAGTACGGTGGACGACAAATGCAGACAGTCCCAGTGCTGGTGTTAGGTGCCCCGGCGTCGGTTCTAACTCAGAGCGACTTTATGCACCGCAGGACGAAACACTGGTCCTGCATTGTCCTCACCTGTGTTTGCTCCCATCGTTGGATCCATCGTGGCGAATCAGCTTGTTGAAGGTCTTCCTCTTTCTTGCTGCCCTTATACTTGACTAAGCATGATGTCCTTTTCCAGAGACTGATCTTCCTTGATGACTTTTCAAAAGTCCACGAGAGAAAATCTGACCATCCTTGCTAATGAGGAGCATTCTGGCTGCACGTCTTCCAAGGCAGATTGGTTTACTCTTTGGGCAGACCACGGTACTTCCAATCATCTTCACCACCACCACCTTTCCACTGCACGGATTCTTCTTTGGTCTTCCTTATTCAGTGTCCAACTTTCACCTGCATATGACGTGAACAAACATACCCTGGCCTGGACTGGGTGCGCCTTAGTGCTCAAAGCAATCTCCTTGCTTTCCATCACTTTAAAGTGGTCTTGTGCAGCAGATTCATCTGGTGCAAGGCATCCTGAGGATCCAAACAAGATGAAATCCTTGACTGCTTCACTCTCTTCTCCATTTATCATGATGTTATTATATCCGTCTTGTTGTGAGGATATGGGTGTTCTTTACATTATGCTAGGTAATATTCCGATCATAGATCTTCATCAGCTAGTGCTTCAAATCCTCCTCACTGCCATCTGCATAGTACAGATTCTGAATATGCTTTCCTTCAATCCTGATGATGATTCTTGTCCTATCATCCACCTTCTCGGATTATTTGCTCAGCACAAGGATTAGGTAAGTATGGTGAGACGATACAGTTCCCAGAGAGTTATTCAATTGTATGACCCAGATAACTCAAGACTGGTGACCTGCTCAAACATTCTCAAAGTGCCACAAGAACCCTTCCGGGAAACACGGGTGACCAAACCACTACTGGCCATTCCAGTACCAGTAGTACCTGCTTAAATCTTTTCACAAGTGATGGGCGAGGCTTGCTTCGGGCATGCCATTGGGAATGAACAGTCCCAGATGGAGGACATTATACATGCTAATGTTGAGAGTGAGTGACAGGGAGGAAGATCTTTAATGAGTTGGGCGGACACAGGGGCTGCCACAATGGGCCCTCACAGAACTCGGATGAGGATGGCAAAGAACCAGGCAGCATTCCAGTCTCTTGTACACCGGGCCCACTGGGCTGATGACACCGGACATCAAGATGCACTGCATCTTGTCCAAGCAGCACTTTCGATTTCCTTTGCCAACTGCTCCTTTCTCTCAAGAAACAGGCACCAGGAAAGAATTCTTTAAAAGCCTCTGAGCATCCTACGGGGACAACATTTTATTTATATATATTTTTTGCTCTAGCATATGGTGTGAGTGTGGGAGGCTCTGCGCTGTGTCAGTGTGTGGGGAAACTTCCAGGGAACGGCAGGGGGAACAGCCAAGCCGTCTGCTCTGACAGACAGCACAGCTTATGGAGGAAAAGCCTCCTGGTGCTAATGCGATTTACATGTCTCTCTGACAGGCCTCAAAACCCCAGGAGCAAAAGCAACGCCTGAGGTATAAAATGGGACACAATCTCAAAGTGCTAACAGCATTTTTACATATCCTCTTTTTTAAAAAAAAAATTAAAAAGTTTATAATAACTCCTTCCATTCCTTTGGCATCTCTTCTCCGAGGAGGTGCAAGTACAAGGGCGAGTTTATGGAAATCCGCCCAAAGCGACTGAGAGAGGTAACTACTCGCTGCTCCTGCGTGGATCCCGATGCACAGTGCCTCAGGGGCTTCCCTAGTCAGCCCCGGTGGGTTGGTGAGGCTACACGTTGTTATGGGAGCAGAGAGCCTCCTCTTTCCCCTATGGTGTGGCTGGTGGTTTTGAACAGCCGGCTTTGGGGCTAGCAGTTCAATGGACACTCCACTATGCTACGAGGGTTTCCGGAGCTCACTCACACTCCTATTGGGTGAAGGCAGGCAAAGGAGGAGCACCAGGGAGCGAATGAATAGTGACGCTTGGACTGTCATGGCAATGCATGAAACCACCCGTGCCCCCCTCCCCCTCCCCCAGAGGAGCTTGGGAGTAAGTTACATCAGCAAGGCTCCCAAGACCCACAGTAGCCTTTGATCCTTCACAGGTAGTCTGGTTTCCAAGCCTGACACTCTGGTTTGCTGGCAGCATGGGGACCTGGCTTTCAGATTCATAAAGAATGATGGCAAAGGTTAGCCTGGGGACTGCCATCCGTCTCACGGTCCCTCTGGCAATAATAAATTCCCTCCGCACTCCAGAACAGGGGTTTGCAAATGATACCATGGGATCCCACCCACATGTGAATTTTAAGCATGGGAAGGACAACTCACCTTGTACCGCCAATTAGAAATTTCTAGTGCTGATCAAAAGCCTATTGCTCCCAGCGGGCGACTTTAAGACAGTAAATTAAAGATCGACACCTTTCAATTATAGATGTCCACCACCAGCATGCTACTCAGTTCTTTAAATATTTCACGTACCATCTAGTTTAATGAAATTGTATTGCTTTTTAAGAAATGTCCAGGGGAAAAAACATCTCAATGTCAGCCTAGCCACTCATAAGCATCTCCTAGACATTTACTAAGCACCTATTGAGCACCTACTATGTGTTCCAAGCACTGTACTCAGTTCTAGGGATTGGAGCAGGTGGTTTAAGAGAGACCCAATAGACTGCTTTAACTCCTCTGTTCTAAGGCAAACAGACAGCCCAGTAGGCCATGAAGATCTTCCAAAGAGTTGGGAAGGTCATGAGGGTGGTGAGGCCAGGCTTGTCAGGCCAGTCTCTATAGCATCCTTCAGTTTGTCTCTTAAGGAGTGAGCCCTTCATGAAATAGAAGGTCTTTAAAGCTATAAATAAAGGATGGGGGAGGGAAGGGAGGCAATTTTGATGTTTTAAACTCTTGCTATTAATGTAGGGCTTGAGGAAGATTCCTGAGTACTTAAGAAGCATTTCTGTGGAACATGTACAATTTTTCACTTGGAAAAGCAGAAAGTTGTAAGGATAGCGCCAGGTCTTTGAAATGACTTGCTAGCTTACTTCAGTCAATGCTGAGCTCCAAAGTGAGAATACAAATGGATTCCTGTTGGTATTTAGAGCATTTAAAAAAAAATCACAATTTTCCTTCATTCGAATTTCTCAGTATTCAGATCATCATGGCTCAATTTTACAGAGCAATCCAATGTTTGCCATTGACATTTTTCCATGCCTTGTTTTATTTAAAGCTTTTTAACACCTCAAGACAATGGCCACTCCCCTTTCACAGCTAGGTCAAACACAGCGCAGGCCACGTAATCAGAGAGACCCTCCCAGGCCCAAGAACATACCGTTGCTGAACACGTACTTTCAAATGAGGTATTTGGTATTCCTTAACAGAAACCACTTCAGCTGGAAGAGACGGCAATATATTCCTGAGAAGGGTACGATATGGTCCGGTCTCCCACTCCAAGAAGAATCAGCCTGTTTGAAGGGTGAGGCTGGTGCAGAATAGTACCCTGAACTGCCCCAAGGACCAACAAGGCTGTCTTGAAGAAGGCCAGAATGCTCCTTAGAGGCAAGGATGGAGAGACTTCATCTTACGTACTTTGTATATGTTGTCAGGAAAGACCAGTCTCTGGAGAAGAACACCATGCTTTGTAGAAGGGCAGCAAAAAAGAGGACGGCTCTCAGGGAGATGGATTGACAGTGGCCGCAAAAGGGCTCAGGCCTAGCGACAACTGAGAGGGTGGCATGGGACAGGACAATGTCTTCTTCTGGGGAGCACAGGCAGCATCACTAGCGGTTGGAATCAACGCAATGGCCTCCCCCTCCACCAGGGGGATCCCCTGCCAGTTCTCTCCTATTTCCCAAGAAGCACAGCTCAGTGCTCTGGACATCGAGAACAAAGTGTGTCTTCTGTCCCACCCTCCCATAGCCTTTTCCTTTCCCCTCCGGTAAGAAAGTCCTGTGTCTTCCCAGCAGGTTCTCCCCTTACGAGGAAACTGTACAGAGGCTTCCAGATGGGTTGAGAACATCAGACTTGTTTTACTGGGGATTTCCCTGTCTTCCCTGCAGGTTGTACTCTGTTGACAAAATCTAGGCTCAGAACACAAGCAGGTTGGGAGTAATGGACTCACCACATCCTCTTGAAAATTATGTGAATTCTGCATGACAGGTGTTGTTACTCGGACTTTCTCTCAGATAATACAGCAGAGAGTCGAACAGCAGTTCTCTTGAAGGTAGACTCTTTATACATCCAGAGACACACACATATGTATGTATAAGCATGTGTATACATGCATGTTTGTTGTCACTGAGTCGACTCTGACTTACAGAAACTTCATGCTTGTCACAGTAGAATTGTACGCCACTGGATTTCCAATGGCTGACTTTCTAGACCTAAGTGCCTACGTCTTTCTTTCAAGGCAGCTCTGGGTGGACTGCATCTTTTGCTTAAAACCTGAGTACATGAACTGTTTCTACCATCCTAGCTGCTGTGGTCCAATGAGCACTGGCCTTTATAAAATACAGTAGTATTTATGGGCCCTGAAAGCAATCAGAATATAATTCTCCTGTGTGATTACTTAAAAATGTGTTTAAAACGTAAGGGGCAAAAAAGTACTAGAATGCTCTTCCACTCAATTGAAGTTACCTTCCTTCAGTCTGGCTTCTAGCATTTCTTCTCAAATACCAATTCTTCCCACTCACAGTGGGAGACTCAATTTACGCTGAGGGGACTTCAGCATCTTGGCAGAACAGTGGACTTGAATTGTTCCATGAACATTTGGAAGAGCTGACCCTGAAGCAAGTTTTTAAAGATCTGTTTTCCCATCCCTTTACTATTTCCATACTACCACGGATTTCAGGAACATCATGCGGTTGTTCCAGGTTAACGAGAAAAACCAAAGTTGTGGCTTCCATGAAAGCTGGCTTCTGAGATACTGCTCCTCTCCTGAAGGAGAGCTTACCCCAGCGCACTCTGAGAGCTTCTGAAACCCACCAGTCCCTTCAGGCAGAGGACATGTCGAGCATCCCGGAGAGATGCTGCAAACAACTTTCCAGAACCTCAGGAACCACTCCAGTATGTCTGGAAACCTGTATTATGCAAGCTAAGCCTCCCATCAACAAATACTTTCACATAGGTCAAGCAAGTTTCAGTGTCAACATCTACTACATCTTTGTATATTGGAATTAAAACAGAGCTGGCATGTTTGTTTGATGTTCTGCTTCCACAAATATGAATTCATTGTCTGATTTGGGGCAGTATGGGTACATTTCTGGGTCCAATTTGGATTGAAAAGGTCTAGATGAGCCAATCTGTGCACAGTGGTTTGTTACAAAGGGCTAGTTTTGGAATCTCTTTGTCGGACCTTGCATTACGTCACTGACAAAATGCCATCACTGATACTTAAGGCTAGTGTCCCAAATGCTGGCTGAAAGCTTCCCCTGAGAGAATGGTTGAAAAAACATTTTGTAAGGAGGAGAGTAGACTCTCTGGAGTGGAGGGGAGGTGATAATAGGTGAGTGGGGGTGGGGGGAGGTTGAGTCACCAACACAGGGGCTCATTTTTTTCTTAGGAAGGTAATGTGGCATCAATGGCAGGCTGCAGGGAACTGAAATTGCTTGGTATGGCCCTTCTCTCCATAGTCCTTATATATCTTTCAGATCCCAGAAAGTGGAACATGTGTGGAACATTTGCATACAGCATGTGGAGCTTGAACTCATGGATTGGTCAGTCTTGTCATTCTATTGGGTCTGAATGGGAACTAAATCAAAAAGAGAAACAGGTATCCTGTGACCATCACGAATGAGCCACTAGTGGGGCTCATGTAAGATCCCTGCCTTGAGTGGCAGAGGCAGAAGAGGCTACAGAAGAAATCAAGAGACCATGAGACGGAGCAGAGGAGTCTTGAAGAGAGCACCAGGCTGTGCAGCAGAGTGGCAGGCAGGTTTCCAGGTCTGACAAGCCAAGGGACGATATATCTGGCAGAGCCTAAAGACCAGAGAGACATGCCTGCCAGCTAGGTTGAGTAGAGGCACTTCAGACAAAGGCTTCATCTTTAATGTTTTCCTGATTCATAGTAACCTATTAACTTTCCTAATAACCACCTATCAATGTATTTGCCTGTGGGTTCTATGTAGCCATTATAACGGTTGATTGAATTCCATTAGCAAAGTCAAGTGTTGAGGGAGGGATGGCTGTATCAGAATAGAACCAGGAAGGATGGCAGGTGGAGGCATGGCTGACCTCTGCCTTGTGGGATCTCCTTCTGTTTTGTGTAGTCAGAGGCAATTGGACATGGCCCCGACAACCCCATTTTCTCATGAGTCACAGGCAAGGCCAGGTGGGAGGTGGGTCATCTTGGCTGAGCAGAAGCAGGGTTGCGGCAGTACAGAGGAAAGGCAAGAAGGGAAAGAGAAGAAGAATGCCCTGCCTGGCTAGCAACTCACACAACAAGGTGCCGGCTATTCTTTGCAAAACGTGTATCAGATAACTCCAGGTTATGTCGATGTGTATGACTATGTGAGGGTTTCTGTGGGTCCCTCTACTGAAGTTTATGCATTTCTCAGTAAGGTGAATTGGTTAATGCTAATGAGGGTGAGCCCACACTGAATGCATCCAGGTTAAAAGTCACGAGTCAACCGCTGCACCTAGAGACACAGAAACCTGCAGCAGTCGCCAATTGCGACCTTTGGACCAACACCTTTCCAGGCCATCAGTTACTTTTCTGAGTCCCGATGCCAGCAGCTCAAGGAGCCCTGGTGGCATAGTGGTTACTCAGGATGACAACCACAAGGCCACCCGATCGAAAGCGCCAGCTGCAATGGAGAAGAAAGATGGGGCTTTCTTTGTCTGTTAAGAGCTAAGGTCTCGGAAACCCTAGGGGTAGTTCTATCCTGTCCGATAGGGCTGTCATTGAGTCAGAATGGACCCCGCGACCTTGAGTCTGGTTTCTGGAAAACCACAAATTCTGAGCTCACTCACTTCCTGCTATCCAGTCAATTCTGACCCCTAACAGCCCGGTAGGACAGAACAGAACTGCCACTATGGCTCTCTGGAGCTGTAACTCATTACAGGAGGAAAAGCCTCATCTTTCTCCTTTGGACCTCCTGGTGGTTTTGAACAGCTGATGGGCAACCCATTACACACCACCAAGACTTGTTGCTCTGAAGCACTGATTGGGACACGTGTCTAAAATCAGGCATTCATAGTGACGGGAAGCTCAAACCCTCTGCCATCGAGTCAATTTCAAGTCCTAGGGACCCTCGAGGACTGTGTGGGACTGCCCCCTGTGAGTTTCTTGATGGGAATAGAAAGCCTCATCTTTCTCTTGAGGTACAGCTGGTGGTTTCAAACTCCTGACCTTGCAGCTGGCAGTCCAATGTGTAACCACTATGCAGCCAGGGCTGCACTGCATATGACAAGGAGTGGTTAATGGGGAAGCCCTGGGTGGTACAACTGATCCATGGGCTCCACTGCTAGCAAAAAAACGAAGGTTAAGTCCACCCATAGGTGCCCAGGAAGCAAGGTCTGGTGAGGTGATTGTCCCCAAACCCCTTGGTCCTCCCTTTTACCCTGATACATGTGAGGTCGCCGAGGGTCGGGAGTAAGGTTTTGCTTTCTGAATACAGCAGGAGAGGTGCTGATGGAGCGAGGCCATGAGCACAGATGCAGGTCTTTGCAACAGACAATCATCTATGAAGGAGAACTAGGCCGTTGGAAAAGTCCACCACGCAGACACAACACAACGCAACAGCCTCTCCTGGCTCCCACGGTGCCCACCAAGGTTAACCTCCCATGTCCACTCATGATGACGCCTCAATGTGGTGTGGGTGAAACACAGAGCACAGAAACCGCCCCCCCCCCTCGGGAAAGGGACGTGACGCCATCTTGACCAGATGGTCAGCACACAGTTGTGGCAGCACAATTTGCTGGCAAGTTTAACACCTCTGCACAAAGATAAGAAGTTCCCTGAGGGCATCTTTGCTGCCCACATATGGATTCCCCTCCATCAGGCCTGGCACAAAGCAGGTGCTCAAACCAGTTCAGACTTCCCACTCAGTAAACCGTTTTGAGTAGGCTTTAGAAAAAAGAAAAAAAAATAGCTCCAAACATTTCATTTATATTCAAGACCTGTGCTACCTTCCAAAAGCCTTGAAAGTAATTTAATTGTGGGGCTAGATCTAAGGAAGAAGGACAAATCTGTTGGAAGTCCCATGCCACCATGGTTTCCCCTTCTTTCTGCAAATATTTACTGAGTGGCGATGGCAGGCCAGATCTTATGCTTGGGCCTGGGCCCTGACCAGCCTAAAAGCATGAGAGAGGCGCTCCTACAAACACTCACATGTGGACACAGTGTAGAGATAGTCTGGGAGGGGCAAGGGAGGCCATCCATGCAAGCTGGGGCTTCTGCTGTGGAAGGGCAAGTACCGTCCACGGAGATGACGCACAACAAGACCTACCATCGGAGGGGAGGGACCATTAAGGGCAAGCAAAGGAAGAAGGGAATCCTCAGAAGCATTTGCAAGTCCACTGGCCAAGAAGGAGCACGTGTAGTTGCTACTGGAAAGACTCAAAGTCCAAGTCCACAGAGCGGTGCCTCAGAAGAAAGACCTGGCAATCTACTTCCAAAAAGTCAGCCACGGGAACACTTGAAGAGCAGCATTCTGCTCTCACACCCAGAACCAACCTGGTGACCACTGGCTCATGTGTGTGTTGGTGACCCTATCTGTACGCTTTCTCACTTTTAGGAGAATAACACCACTCATGCAAGAGATGATTGTTACTCATGGTCAACCCACTTGCGACATCTCGTGTGTGTGCGTGTGTGTGCGTGTGTGTGTGTGTGTGTGTGTGTGTGTGTGTGAAGAGCTGTGCTCCACAAGGACTGGATGGCTGGTGCTCCTCCTTGGATCAACAAGCCTGGCTCTCACCATGCTCCCGGGGGCACCCGAGCATCCAATCTTTTGGCTAACAGCCATGTTAGCTGCTTAGAACATGAGTTCAGGAGAGACCAGTCCTTGGAGAAGAACGTCGGACTCGGTGATGTCAAAAAGAGGAAGATCTTCTGCAAGATGAGTTGACAAAGTGGCTGCGTCACTGGCGTCAAACATGAGGATAATTTACGGAGGGTGCAGGACTGGGCAGGGTGGCATTCTGTGGTTCACAGGGTGGCCATGGTTTGGAACAGGCTTGATGACACCTACCAAACATCACCTCCTTGCGACTCCTTGTGATAATGATAATGCCATTGCACCCTCCAACACATACATGTTTTTTTAAAAAGCCCCACGCCACTGAATAGACTGATTAACATTAACCTTGGAAACCAAACCAAACTGATGGCTGCCCCGTTGACTCTGACTCATACGGACCCTAGAGAATGACACAGAACTGCCTCTGTGGATTTCTGAGTCTGCCAATCCTTACCAGGGTAGAAAGTCTCATCTTCCTCCCCTCCACCAGCTGTTGGTTTCGAACTGCTGGCTTTAGGGCTAGCAGTGACCACATGTAACCCACTGTGCGATCAGAGCTCCTGGGGACCCATTAAAAGTCTACTCTGTAGTCTGGTACAGAAGCAGACGACTTCCTCTTTCTCCCCCATAGCAGCCGGGGGGTTTGAATCACCGACCTGTTGGCTGGCAGCGGAGTACTTAACTGAGTTTGCTGAACCTTACCATCCTGAGTGCTTTATGCACCACGACATTTAATCCTTGCATTACGATTAGGTGGGCAGCATTTGCAGGCTCTATTCTGTAGGTCAGGAAACTGAGGCACATACATATTACTAGCCTCACTTCGGATTAACCAGTTAATACATGGTTACTAGTATAGAAAAATGGACCGATGCCGTCATCAGAACAATTGTGAGGATAGTGGCAGAGGACAGGGCTGTGTTTCCTTCTGCTGGGCACAGGGTCACGGTGAGTCAGTGTCAACTCCACGGCCCCTAAATGACACCCACAATCCTTCTACTCATCCTTTAAAAACTAAAGGTCGGACACCATTATTCACAGAGGTCACACCTGCTCAAAAAATGTACTTCTGACCCCCTCCACATTGCAGTGCTGTCAAGGGCACCCAGACTCGCACCGGGGGTGACAATTTTGACCTGCCCAAAACAAGTTGCTGGCTGAGCTCCAGGAAAGGGAAGCTCAGCCTTCTAGTCTCAGCTCTGGAGCCATAAACACTTGTCCCCTGTCATTCAATTCCCAAGCCGTGTTTTTCCTAGGGTGCGCGCACGCATTTTCTGGGAGATTTTGCTGTTTAAAAGTCTTCATGAATGATATTATACTCAGGCACATTTCAACAACTCTTTGACGCCTGTGAATCAGATGGTCTTGCAAGAGCTCATGAAATGATTGTTGAGTAAATGAAGTAATACGGATGAGACCTTGTGGAAACTATAAAGAAATTCTAAGAACACAGAACTTTGAGAGGTGGGTCTAATGAAGTACACTGTCAATTTCCAAGTCATGTGACTTGATTTCCCCCCCCCCCCCCCCCATTTTACAGAGAAATAAAAAGAGAGCTTCAAGAGGCCCTGGGAAGCTGGAGTTTGTGCAGAGTAACTTTGGAAACGTGCTTTTTAAATAATTTTTTGTGGGCATCACTGCCCTCTGGTAAGAGTAGGAGGTCCAGCCTTGTTCCTGGAGAACTGCTGCTGGATTTGAACTGCCAACCCTGTGGGCAGCAGTCCCACACACAACCACTGTGCCACAGGGACTCAGCCCTGGAGATGTGTTTTTTTACCCCAGAGGAGAGATCATTTACCAGCAGTCTAACCAGCCCTGGGAGAAACAACTGATTTCAGGGACCTTTTCTCATTTCATTCAGACCCCCTCTGCCACCAGGTTGTCCATGCAGAAGGCAGTGCCAGACGTGTTTAGAGGAGGAAGCTGATAATCAGGGGTTGGCATCTTAATAAAAATAGCAACTAACATTTTTCATCCCATTCTGCCCACTGTCTTCATGTGAGTCAGCATATTTGAATTTTAATCCACTACACCCTCAGGATGGAGGTATTTTTGTTTGTTTGCTTGTTTGTTATAGCAGAGGAAGGCATTTGATGATTTTCACAATGCCCACGGCCAGTAACCTTCCCAAGATTCGAACCAGCATCCTCTGATCCCAAAGTCTGTTCTCTTTCCAGCTATGTGTCTGGGTTTCTTTCATATTGACTTTCTTCAGTTCTGGTTTAAAGGTTTTTAAGATGGCATACCGTTGCATTAAAATCTACATTCATTCTTTCCAAGGTCGCTTCTTCTCCGGCAGTCAATTACACAGCCAGATCTGTCCTGAGGGTCACTGTCGGCAGAGGACACGCTCATCACTTTATTCCCTTTCTGGTCTGATCTGCAGGCCGCACAGGGCTGAAACTTCCCTCCCCATTATCCTGAGAGAAGGGAGTTGAGCCCTAAATTATTTACAGTGTTGATGTTTAAACAATTTAATAGGATAAACTGTCTTGAAGAACTTTATCACACTGAATGTAAATAACAGGCTTTCAAGTAAAACGGAATCTTGCCTAATTGATTTAATTAAGTCGGCCAGTAAAGTTCCTGGGAAACACAGTTCACAGCTGCTTCTAACCTTCCAGCGGTGCTTAAACATAAGGAATTAGGCTTCTTTAAACTGACCGATCACAGGGATTTTCACTAATCCCTTTTTTCCTCCATTGCGACCGCACCCGGTATTCCCAGACGGTCCCCATCTGAGTGTTCACCAGGCCCCACTGGCTTCGTTTGTGTCATGAGGTGAGAGGGGCAAAGTTCCGGTGGCTGTCGATGGGGCTTTCCGCTCCCACACAGAGTTAAAGTGGCGGCGCCCAGGGGCAGCGCTGCCCTGCCCTACAGGATCACTGAAAGTCGACATGGATTCCGGAGCAGTCTGTTTGGATGGTTGGTGAGAGGTGAACTGCTCCTCTTTAAAACTGGACAAAAGGGTGGCCAGCTGTGTGTGGGAAAATTCTATTTTCTTTTCATCCCTTTCTCTCCCCCCAGGGACCTTTTGGCAGTTCCCCTGTTCCTGGCTAAGAGGGAGCACGTGAAGAGGAAAGTGCGCATGATAACACTGGCCTCCAAGCTGCAGCCGTGTGTCACTCACTCGGTTGCGTTTGACTCAGAGTGAGCCGCTACGATGGCGCAGAGTCCCGCTGGGCTCTCCTAGCCTGAGCCCTTTCTGCAGGTGATCGCACGGCGCTCTCCTCTGGAGCAGCCGGGAGGTTCTGACCACCGCCGCTCAATCCTCCAGTCAGTAGGCCTCATGGCCACAATCATAAAATGTCTGTTTGTAGGTCCTGACACATGTGATTTGAAGACTGAGAACCGTCAAGCAATGCTTGGAGGCCCATCAAAACCATGAACAGTGTCATTCCAATAAATATAAAATGTGCACCTTCCAAGGGTTAAAGGATGATCGTCCAGATCGTCCATCAAGAAGGGTGACTAGAGCCAGGCTAATGCAAAATCGTGATCATCGTATGACTTGGGTGTGACAAAACACTAGAATCTAATTATCGTCCTCATATTTTGGAACAGCTGTTTGGGCCTCAAGGGAAAGCCAGTTAGAAAGCCTGGGATCAATGAGATCATTGGGCCCCTTCCCAATTTCCTCGTCTGGGAAGGAGATGTCAGGCCAAACTCTGCTATACCCTCGGAGGCACAAATCCAAGATCACGAACTCGAAAGTTGACATTGTTTTGCTATTCTTTAAATAGCTTCAATATCATGACCTTAAAGGCTATTAAACAGGCTTTCTTTTCTCTACAGTTGTCTCTACTGGATAGACTAATAGAAAAACACATATTACAAAGGGGCTTCAAAAATTTCATGCAACACAAAAAGGGCTTCACAGACAATGGAATTTTTCCACACATTTTCTGAGGCTCATTTAGGCACATTGAGCAAATGTGCGGCCAAATGCCTCTTTTTAAAGCACTCATCAGCCAAGACAGCACTTTGAGGATGACGGTGCACCTGGCCCAACGGCTTCAAATGCTGGAGAAAACTAGACAGTGAAGAAGGAAGATGGGAGATAGAACCGATGCCTTCAGAGTAGGGTGTTGACCAATGAAAACACCATGGACTGGCAGAAGAATGTACAGATGGGACGGGGAGAGAGTACAGCCCGAAGGCTCCTTCACCACGAGGGTGGCAAGCCTTCATGTCATGCACTTCAGGTGAGGCCAGTCCCTGCCTTGGCAGAGGTCAGTGGGAAAAGGGGAAGGGCGTTGAGATGGATGGGCACCGTGGCTTCAATGGGCTCCCAAGTTAACAACTGTGAGCGTGGTTCAGGATGGGTTTCATGCTGTTGGGCACAGGGTCCCTCTGCATACACGGTAACACAATCACAGCTAGGTAGATGGATGGATACACATAAGGGAGTTTATAGGAACACGGAAGTGCTGGCCTACTAGGTGCCAAGTTTGTGGACTGAATCTACGCAGAGGTGCTTCAGAAGATAGGTCTGGCCATCGGCTTCTGAAAGTTCAGTCTTGAAAACCAAACCCTCTGGGTAGGAGTCCTGGTAGCGGAGTGGCATGCCTTGGCTGCTAATGGCAAGGTCGACAGTTTGAAACCACCAGCAGCTCTGAGGGAGAAAGACTGGGTTTCCATTTCAGTCATTCTGACTCCACACAGACTTGCTGGCAACGAGCTGGGTTTTCTCTATAGCGCGAGTCTGCTCTGCACACATGGGGTGGACCTGAGGAGCCATCAACTTGACAGCAACTGACAAGAACGTGTGTGTGCCCGTGCCTTTATATACACCTTTCCCTCAGAATCTCATTGTATTTTCCTGGTCAATGGGGAAAAAAAATGTAACTCTATCCTAAATAGGCCCCTTTGTATCTAAGTTTCTCATTTTTAGCTTCACATCATTTCCGAAGCCTCTTTCGCTTGTCATTGAGCAACAGGTGAATAAGGAAAACCAAGGTTCCCTGTGCTTGTAACTGTCCATGGCTCCCGACCACAAAAGCCCGCGTGATGCCCCACTGCCAATGGCCCAACCCTTCTTCTCTTCGAAGGTTGAAAGGAGACCCTTGTCAATCGGGCCCTGTGACTGGGGGCCCGTGCCTTGCTAAGTTGTGGGGAGAGGCAGCTTCCTCGTTCTTGGAAGGAGAAATAACTCTCCATGGCAATATGGATCAAAAATGTGTCCTTCAAAGTGCAGGTCCTTTGTGATTTCTCTCTAGTTCTTTCCATGGCTGCCATTTTCCCAAGGTTGATGTCTGGGAGGGCTGTTTTACGTAACCAATCTCTCCCTGCATACCCTGCACAGCCACCAAGCCACCCGGTGCTCTCCACAGATCCTTTCTAGCCATCTGCCCCTGCAGCCCAGGGGGCCCCATCAGCAGCGTGAATCTCATCTGGGGATGGGTATTTCATTGCTGGGGCTGCTGCTCGGTGCACTGTATGCAGGGTGCTTATCGGCACATTTGGGCTTTGCCTACTAGGTGTGAGTAGTACTTCTCCCCTGTGGGGGTCAACACGTCCGTAGGCATGCAACATTCCATGGCTCCCTACACCTTCACGCACAAGGATCCCTGCAGGTATCGTGGGCGAGTCTTCGGGCTGCTGACCACGTCAGCCATTCAAAAACACCAGCTCTCCATGGGAGTAGCAAGAGACATTCTATCCCTGTAAAGACCTAGTCTTGGAAAGCCACAGAAACAGCACCACTTGGTCCCATTGGGTTGCTTGGGGGTGGAATTGACTCCACAGCAGTGTGTGTGTGTGTGTGTGTGTGTGTGTGTGTGTGTGTGTCAGAGAGACAGAGAGACATTCATCCCAGACCTTACCATCACTCTCCTCTCTCATCCACTGTCACACGCCATAGAAACCCGGCTTCCTAATCCAGTCAGACTCTCCAAGGACTGTACTGCTATCTTTACGACATGTTTCCCACAGCCTCTCTGCTGTCATAGCCTGTCTAAGCCAGGGCCCTCTGCCAGGGAGTCCACTGTGGTGTTCCCAAACAGAACCACGCCAGAGAGCTCCCTTGCCTAAGACGGTTTTTGCCAGGCCTTACTTGAGCAGCACTGCAAAGCTTTGCACTAGGAGTTCAACACTACCTTGTGCACTGTCCCTGGACCTAAGAGCAAACTGAATCTAAAAACCTAACTCTGTGTGTGAACTGCCCCCCACGGGGTTTCCATGGCAACAAAGCCAGGGCGGGTGGGTTTGGACAACTGCCTTCTCAGTTAAGAGCTTTGAACTTAAACTCCGGTATGACCTGGGCTCTGGAAGCAAACATTCAGATGTATGGTTTAACAGGCCCTTCCTCTGTGAAGACCACCTCCCCCCCTTTCCTTTCCCCCACACCTACCCACCCAAGCTCTCCATGGCGCTCCAGGCATCAGACTCAAGTTGGGGCTTACTTAGGTCAAACCCCGTGTTTTGAGTAGTTTTACCAGGTCACTCAAATCTCACTGCCATCAAGTCCTTTCCAGCTCAGAGTGACAGTGTAGAACAGGATAGAACTGCCCCATGTGGGTCTCCCAGAAGCGAACTCTTTATAGGAGTAAATGTGCCTCATCGTTCTGCTCTGGAATAGCTACTGGCTTCAAACTGCTGACATTGTGGTTGGTAGACCAACTTGCAACCATTATGCCACTAGGGCTCTTTCTGGTTTGCAGGACAAAGCCCTTGGGATGCCAAAAAAGACTAACCTGCCAGTTAGCATTTGCCTGTCCAAAATGCCAGTCTCTATTCAGGATCTGAGATTTTGTAATACCACAAGGTCTTCCATGCTAGAGGTCTTCAGGATCAAGGTTCCCCTTGGCATCTTTTGTTTTTCTTTCAGGTGCCTATCCCTTTCTTCCTAGACACACTGTCAGCCTTTGAAGCAGAGCAAAGAATCTAACACTGTATTAGACCCCCAGCAAGTGCCTAATGCAGAGATAGTAAGACTTTTGATATATAGTTGTGATGATTTTAAAAATACCGAACAGAAGAATGAAGGGTAGTTTGTGTCTCATTTATGTTTAATCTACCAAATCCCAGAAGCATTGTTAGGGAAGCAGGGCACTGCTAACTACTAGGCCAGTAGTTCATACCCATCAGTGGCTAAGAGGTGGAAGGTGGGGCTATGTGTTCCAATAATGATTGTTAACCTCCAAAACTGCATATAGGGTCCCTGAGAGGCAGAGTTGAGTCAGTGGCAGAGGTTTGGTTTGGGGCTAGAAGTAGCCAAACCTAACAGTGCAATGGTTACACTTTGGGCTGCTCATCGCGAGGTCACCAGTTTAAAGCCACCCGCCATTCCCCGGGAGACAGATGAGACAGTATACGCCCATAAAGAACTATGGTCTCAGAAGCCCACAAGGGCAGTTCTACCCTGTCTTAGAGGGTCAGGCCATGATGAGTCAGAATCCCTTTGATGGCAGGGAGCTGGAGGGAGCCGCTCTGAGGGAGAAAGATGAAGTCCTTTGCTTCTTTAAAGATGGAGTCTTGAAAACCAACCCCAGTTCTACTCTGTCCTGTCGGAATGGCTGGGCCCTGGAGTGGAAACCCCTGGATGGCAGGGAGTCTGTTTTCCGGAGCAGTACCTAAGCTAACAGGTTAAAGAGGGTGCGGGGAAGGGGTGCTTTTTCTTTGTGAGACTCCCATCTGCCTCGCTTTTGCTAAACCATGGGCCTGGTATGTCAGGCTTGTCCAGATCCTATTTCCAGAGGTGTCATGGTGTTTGCATCATTGCAGGTTTGGCAATAAAGGCTACAGGGCTGATGGCTCAGCTCCTCTCAGTGAACACAAGAAACAAACACACACGCCAATGAAATCACTCAAAGGAAAGGCAAAACGGGATCAACACAATGCCCATCTAAGGAGGTGGTCCTGTTCACTGGCCTAATGACAGGGGGATAGGAAAGGGCAAGCTTTTATTATTAACCACATTCTTTCCTAGATCACGAGAAAATGCAAGGCGGGAAGGAAGCAGAGAGACGGGGTGTTCCTGGAAAGCCTGATAATTCAACTCAGGATCCAGCAGATCAGGGGGGAGATGGTGGGTGTCAGGTTGTGCTAAGAATTGGCATCCCTATCCTTCCTTGATGTCCTATTTGTCCATGGACACCGAAGAGGAGGCAGCACACCCCCGTCTTTAATGTTCCAAGTCTCCATGAGCAAGGGCGCAGTCAAGGGCACTCGTGGGGCACAGCTATCTCACCACTATCCCCCTCCCCGTCTGTCCCCTCCTGCCTCTGTGAAGGAAGGAGACAGTCAAGGGCAGGCGTAAGGGACTCAATCTCTGCCCTATCACATAATTACCAAGTGACAGAACCCAGCCTACAACACCCAGCCCGTGAAGTTCGGGCCAGTCTTCCTTTGTTATCTCCCAGCCATTGTGTCAAGGAGAAAAATGATTAACATGCAAAGGGCAGGGATGACATCACCACCAAGGGGAGAGGGCATGGCCACCTTAAAAAAATTCTCTGCACCCTCGGAGTTTGAATATTTCTACCTCGCCCTACAGACACTGAGTCAGACATGTGAAAATCATTCTGGGGAAGAAATAATTTTCTTCTGATTGTGAAGGGGAACCAGGGGATCCAATTGAAGCTCTGGGGAGTTTTACACACAAGGATATAATTTGAGACTCGCTGGACCTTCTTTTGTCCCATTTCTTAAACATGTAAGACCTCAGGGTTCCACAACTGTAAACTGGGATGCATTCTTTCCCTTCATCAACAAGTCCTGCATGGGGGTGGGGGGGGGTGTTAAGTCTCCAGTTCTAAGGAGTGGGAAGAAGAGGACAAAGCAGTAAATAGGTACTTACAATAAAGCATGAGTGAAGGGTAAGTCTGTTCACTCCCAGCAGCCTCAAGGAGCCCCGGTGCACACTGGTTATGGAAGGGGCGCCTAACTGTCCCAAGGTCAGCAGTTTGAAACCACCAACCGCTCTTCCTGACGGAGACAGGGCTGTCTCCTGTAAAGTCTCAGAAACTCGCAGGGACAGGGCTTCCCTTCCCTGCAGGGGCTCTGTGAGTTTGTTTTTGTTTGTTTGCTTTTAGTGACATGAGAACAGAGCAGAAGTGGCCGGTGGGCTGGAAATGGCAGGGAAGTCGAAGAACCCCTGATGTGCTTCTTTGATTCACTTTTTTTATTCTTGGGACTTCATTGTGCGGTTGGAAATGACCACAGCACAAGACAGACCCATGAAGCACGTCTGCATTCACAAGTCAGGGACACGAGTTGTGCAGCCCCCTCTCTCCTTGTCAGAGTTCTGCCTTCACGGTGACTCTGAACTTACTGCCCCTCTGGTCCACTAACAGAATAGGGCCATGCAGCAGTCCTAGGAGGAGGGCCCCGCCAGCCAAATGTAGCCGCACAACCATGCTGGCTCTCCAGGGTCACTAAGACCCAGAGGCAGCTAGCAGGGACAACTGTTACAGAGGACAACATCCTGATAGGGCATTCCTCACTGTTACTACTGCCCACCCTCCGTCCCTCATAACCCAAATGCAGGTGGGACAACTGTGTATCAGTCTTCAGCCTGAGTCTCAGGGCCCCTCCCTCTCCGGGGGGCTCCTCCGGCCTCTCTGCTCTATCCCCAGAAGGAGAACACCCACCATATAGTTCCCCACACAGGGGAGGCCGCACTGAGCTCTGAGGTCATACTGCTTGAAAGGCTGGGCCGGACTGTGGCAAAGACACTCTCTGTCAGGTTTCCACATAACCGAGTTTGATAGCACGATACAGGAATCAGGCTTCCCCTGACTGAATGGCAGCTCAAAGCTAACATGAGCATGGATGGAAAAATCCAGTAGGATTAACAACATGTCACCTGGATACAGCACATTTCCAGTGCGACATGGGGAGGTGTCGTTTCAGAGATGGTGGGAGTCCAGGTGCCACCCAAGGTCTGACTTGGCTGAATGTCAGGGTCTGTCTGCTTTGAGAGCTTGCAAGCAGTTGCCGGGAGATGCTCAGGTTTTACCCACTTACACCTCTAGGGGGCAGCAACTTCCTTCTGTTCTCAACATGGTTGACTTTAGCCTTTGTTCCCCACCTTCAGTCTCCTTCCATACTTCTTTCTCCCTCCCCAAAGGAATCTCTGACAGCCAGGGGAGATTACAGTAAGCCACTTTCCCTCTTAGAAATCAGTCTAGTCTTGCAGGTAAGATACAGCTTTCTTGAGAGAGTACAAAATAAATCTGGTCTAAAGTGAAAAATAATAGGTCTTTTCTTTCTTCCTTCCTTGCTGTCAACTGCAAAACCTAAAGAAACACAAAGTTTTCTTTTCACTATCCACCTCTGAGGAAAACCAGCCATGAGTAAAGGGATAGGTACATAGATGGAATTAAAGAAATTCGCTAATTGTGTGATTTTTTTATTAACAAA